>PPHT02000049.1:44934-60035 GCA_003705115.2 Ogataea henricii | reverse complement strand
AAAAAAAAAAAAAAAAAGGCTGATTAAATAAATAGAAAAACAAAAAGCCTTCTCTCTCTCCCACAAAAACTCATTTCGCCTCAACTTGTTCTCCACTTCAACGCCACCAAATGAAGCCGGCAAAAGTCTCCCTCAGAGAGAAGCGACTTCAAAACTTCAAACCTTCCCGAAGGTCGCCTCTTTCCGATGACGAAGGTCAGCTCTTTGTTCCGGCCGCTCAGCGTAAGCGCCGGCTTAGTGGCGAACACGTCTCAGCGCCTAAATTAGACCAAACTCCGCTTGCTCAATCTCCGTCTCCGTTAGACTCGCCCGATACTCTCCAGAAGCGTCCTCGCTCTGCGCAACCCACTGCCAAACAACCCCACCACCAACATCAGCCCCACCACCAACATCCAAACACCAGCTCCTCCGCTTTTGACGACTACTCCAACATCACTACAATACCCCCAGAACTTCTCAGTAGGTTCCAGTCGTTCCCGCTTTTCCAAAATGCCCCGCGAGCATTTCTCACCGCCCTCGGCCGCTGTCTTCGTCTTGTCCAGTACAACCCGCAGGAGTACATCGTCAAGGCCGGCGAACCAGCGAAGTCAATGTACTGGATCCTCAGAGGAACTGTCGGAGTCACCTCCACCGATGGCGAAGCCGTCTACGCCGAGCTCGCAGCAGGCTCTTTTTTCGGAGAAATTGGAATTCTTTTCAACAGGCCCCGCACCGCTACCGTGGTGGCCCGTACAAGAGTCCTTTTAGGTGTGCTTACAAAAGACGCCCTCAGCATCGTTCTCTCCGACTATCCAACCATCGAGCGGCTCATACGTGACGAGGGACAAGAGCGACTTGCCATGCAGGAAAAACGCAAGCGTACCGTCCGCAAAACTCTCCCTGCAAATCGCTACCACAGAAGAGACCACAGTTACATGGCACATCCACCAGCTGTTTCCGTTGGCGCGCTAGATTTTGACCACGTCCCAGGACCATCGCTACCACCGCTCACATCGATCGTTTCTCAACAGCAGCTCGGTCCGTTCGACCCTGTTTCCGTCTCGTCGCCCCAATGGCAGCCGTCCACTCCATTGCAGATGCCCTTGCCGCCAAGCGTTTCTGCTGCTCCATCTGCAATCTCAGACAACATCGACAACTCCATTTCTGCGCGTGAATTCCTCGGAAGCTTGCCACTATTCAAGACCTTGTCGCTCGACGTGTTTCACGAGCTTGCGCTTAGCGTGGAGATCCGTCATTATAGAACGATGGAGTATGTGTTTCGCAAAGGTGATATGGGGCGTGATATCTACTTTGTCGTTCATGGCGAGGTGGAAGTGTTGGACCCAGATTTGCCCAACAGAATATTTGCACGTCTCGGTTGCGGGAAGTATTTTGGTGAAATGGCATTTTTGTCTTCTCTTAGTGGCGATGGCAACGACTCGGCAGATACGCGCTCTGCAGATATTCGTGCCGTGACCGATTGTGAGGTGCTTATTGTCAAAGGAAACGCACTCGAAGACCTGTGCAAACGATACCCGGTGGTGGCTGAAGACATGAAAACAACGGCCGGCGAAAGGCTGAAAAACAACGATTCGGTGGGGAACATGATCCATTCGACAGAGATCACGCCCCAGGATCGTATCACTGTGGATTCGTTGATTGCTCACCATGAGACAGGCGCTGATAGAGGTATCGGCAACCTGCCAACGTTCAAGAGCATCTCGTGGGGTCATCCAGACGGAAACGGCGATACCAGCGGTGAAGATAGTGCCGTGTCGAGTGTTTTTGGCGACGATGAAGATCCGCTAGCTTGTGGACAAGGCCCAAACAGAGGCACTCAAGTTTTAACGTCGGTTTCCACAGACAATTCTTCAGTGAGCGACAACGAGGAGACTTTTACCTTCATGAAGCAGTCATCATCGCACAACAACACTGCGGTTTCAACAATGTCAGCACCCAAATCCGTACAGCTTTCTGCCCCGGCAATGAACCCACCGCTTGGGTCATTGTACAAGTTTGGGAACCCCCCGAGGCAGCCGTTCCAATACACTTCTCATGATCAGCGATTGAGATTGAACAGTGTGAACAACGGACGGCGGCGTTCCTCAATTTTGACAAACGGGCCTTTGCCAGACTCGATTTTTCTGCGCATTTTTGGATATCTCGATTTGGCAAACTGTATGAGGATGGCAAGCGTTTGTCGGAGGTGGAAGCAACTTTTATACTTTGGAACAGATCTGTTCAAAGTGTTGGATTTGACTCCATGGAGCCGAGATTTGGATGATAAAGGCTTGATCCGAATCACCAACTTTGTGGGTTCGAGACCTGAGATTATTGACATCACCAACTGTTTCCACATCACAGATGTGTCTTTTAGTTATTTGATCAATGAGATTGGGATTCGAGGTTCGATCAAGAAGTTGTACATGAAGAACAACTGGAACATTTCTGCGATGGCTATTATGGATTTGAGTGTTGTTGGGCGTGAGCTTGATACAATTGACCTTTCAAACTGTCGCAAGGTGCGTGATGACGTGATGGAGAGGTTGATCACGGCGCGGTACGACTTCAAGTTTGGATGTCACAACTTGGCGAGTTTGAATCTGTCGTACTGCAAGTACTTGACCGACAAGTCGATGATGATTCTAGCTCGCAATGCTAGCCACCGGTTGACTTCATTGAATTTGACACGGTGCACAACGATCACCGACCACGGGTATCTTTTCTGGGCTCAGACACAGTTCCCTCAGTTGAAGAAGCTTGTTTTGAAGGACTGCACTTTTCTATCTGACAGTGCGATTTCGAGCATTGCTTCTTCGTGTCCAAACTTGGAAGAGTTGGATTTAACATTTTGTTGTGTTTTGACTGACAATTCTCTTGCAATTCTGTATCTTTGTTGCAAGTATTTGCGGATTTTGAACTTGTCATTTTGCGGATCTGCAGTGAGTGACAACTCTTTAGTGTCGATTGCACGGTTACCGTATTTGGAGAGTCTTTACATCACTGGGTGTATTCGTGTGACACGGCAAGGTGTGGATATGCTGCTATCGAATTCAAAGAAGTTGAGGTTTCTGGAGCTGAGTCAGTGTCCACGTGCACACACGTACCAAGGGAAGCCTGTGGAACCGTTTGAGCGCAAGCCGGGGACGAGGAACGCGTATTTGAAAGTGTCTGCCGAGAGTCCGATTGTGAAGGTTGTGCTATAGGGAAAGATGGGGAAAGTTATTCTATTCTGAGCTTTTGTTAATTATTATTATTTTTATTTTTGTGTGTGTGTGTGTGTGCGTGTCGAAGATTTCAGGACGATTTATAATAGAAATGGGATATCAACTAAAGGGAATAGGTATTGAGAAGTTGAACTTTCTTAAAGGAAATAAGTAGGTTTGGGTTTATTTTTTTTCCTGCTTTAAATCGATTCAAAGTGTCTGCTTGACAAGTACAAAAAAAAAAAGAGGGGGGAAGGTGGAGCGAACGCTACTTATTCAGTACACCGAGATGTAGTTGTTGATTCTCTCCTTCTGGTTTTGGGCAATACATTCTGCGATCCATGTGATGTTTCTAATTTCCTGTTCTTTGGATCTGATGAAAGCCCAGATGGTACTGATGGTGAACTGCTGGGTGAAGGCATCCTTGCACAGCTTCATCTCGTGTTCGTAAAAGTGGTCTTCAATGTTTTTGTCGTTTGTTGTATCGAAGAAGGACTTGAATTCTCCGATGGAAGAGATGATGGTTTTGAGGTTTTCAAAGTCGTCCACCTGGGAGAGTTGGTGCTTATATGCGGAGTTGGAAAGGTGGCCGAGGTCGGGTAAGATTTTGAGTTTATCTTCTGCGCTAAGTTCTGTGTCGAGCGAGTTGATACAGATATTAATTGAGCGTTTGTCGGCTTCAAAGTTGATGAGTCTCTGCATGATTTCGTCGGATGGTGCCGGCAGTTTTGTCTGGCAGAACTGGGCAAAATCCTCGAGATACGCCTTGTAGAGCGTGTTTCTGATGATTTCTATGTTGAGGTCGTCGAGGTCGTCGACGGAGAGACAGTTTTGGAAGTATGGCGCCAACGGAGTATCGATCAGCACCGTTTGGTAGAGCGAGTCGAGGTCTGTGGCCACAGAAAGCGTTGGAAGAGTCTCGAACCAGCCAAGAGGATGGCAGCGCTCGAGGATTTCTGTTCTGTCACGCTCGTGGATTGTGCCGGTGATCATCAGAGCCACGTTATCGATCATGTAGCCGTAGGTGATGTAGTCCATAAACTGTGCCAGCGGCTCTGTTGCCTGTGAACGGATGTATCTGAACTCTTCGTAGAGCTTTTCGTTGAGTTTTTGTTCGATGATCGATGTTGACAGCGCACCAGAAACGTTCGACAGGAAGTTGCCGTAGTCGGACGCGGAGAGTTGGAGCTTGAGGTCTTCTAGCGAGTCGCATTGGGTCAGATTGATGTACTGAGAAGAGGTGAGAAGGCCATTTTTGTAGCCCCGGACGAGTCCCTCGATGAACCCGTTGTCAATGTTGAAGTAGAGGCCTTCCATTGTGCTATTTGCGGGAGGTAGCAAGAGAATTGAGGGTGGAATTGGTGGGGGAAAGAGAAGAAGAAGAAGGTTTGTTTGAAGAGTATCAACAACTTTTTTTTTTTTCTCTCTCTCTCTCTTGTAAAAAGCAGCAGCACTTTGCCAGCAGGACAAGAGAAGAGAGAAATAATTGAGCGAGCGCGTCGATCGACGCGCGCCGGGGCTCGTAACTGGTGGGAAAAATAAAACACACTTCAAAAAACACACAACGTGTGTTTTTTTTTTTTTTTGAATTTGAACTGAATGATCCCTCTTTTTGACTGTTGTTTGTTCCTTTGTTTCGGCTTCACCACAATGGCAGAATACGCAAACACGTCGCTGTTGCTCGAGACGCTTGCGGCAGACCTGTCGCCCGAGGTGCGACAGCTGCTTGGCGCCAACCACGCGTACAAGGAGGATTCGCTGGAGTTTCTGGGCGAACTCTTGAACCAGGCAGAAGACGCAGAGGTTTTGCTCACGACAAACGTGCGGCCATCGCTGGAGGATGGCGCAGCGGGCAAATCGCTGATTGAACAGGTTGCCGAGCTCGAGTCGGCGCAGCGGACGCTCGAAAACCAGCTTCAGCAGACGGTTTTCCGCAACTTGGATCTTGCTCTAGAGTCCAACGCCACCTACCAGGAGTGTGTGACGTTGTTCAACAACGATTTTGTGGAGTGCTGTGAGTTTCTGTCAACCAACTTCAGTCGGCGCGACGAGCCGGCTGGCGAGGGAGACGCAAATGACCACGAGACCCAGAACGACCACAGCGAACACAGCGAACTGAGCAGTTGGAAAGACCTGTTGAAACAGCAGGCACAGCAACAATTGACCAGCCAGGACTCGGGCCAGTCACCTTCGATTGTGCTTCGAAACATGGACGGCATCATGGACATTCTGGAGCTTCCGGCGCTGGCCAATGCGTGTGTCAAGTCTGGACACTATGCAGAGTGCGTTGAAATTGCGTCGCACGTTCGCCGGCTGGCCATCCGGTATTCCGACATTGCCCTGATCAAACAGGTGGAACAGGACATGCAGCGTGAGATCAAGGAGATGGTGAATGGGCTGATCAGACTGCTCAACACCGACCTGAGACAGTCGTCGATCGTCAAGGTTGTGACGTACTTGAAGCGGATCGGTCCTTTCCAGAGCACGTCTGAGTCTGGGACTGGGAAGTACTCTGGCGCTGGAGACATTGAGCGAGCCGCAGAGTCGATCAGCAGCGATTTGTTACAAAAAATCTTTCTCAAGTCGAGGTATCAATTCATCTTGAACGAGTTGGAAGTTTTGGTGCCGTTGAAGAAGTCGAACTCGACTGATCGGTACTTGAAACGGTGTCTGGAGGTTGTCCGTGAGCATTGTTTCCAGACGGTGGTGACATTCGAGTCGTTGTTCCCAACCGAGACAAAGAATGCTCAGCTTGCGACGAACAAGTCTGTCAACAGTTTACTTTACTCGTTCATCAGGTCGCTTGTCTTGAAGCTGTGTGCGATTTTGCGCGGGAGTATGCCGCAGTTGGCTCCATCGAACAGGGATGGGTTGTTGTTGCAGCTTGTGTATTGTTCACAAAGTTTGGCACGAATCAGTGGGGATTTCAATATGGTGATATTGGATGAGTTGAAGGGGTTGGTGGATCCGGCGAATTGGTGTTTGGTGTTGCGGAAGCAAAGGGAGTTGGTGAGGTCGTTGAGTGTGAGATGAGCGAATGACGAGCGAAGCGAGGCATTTGCGAGGCATTTGCGAGTATTACGTGCATACTTGGACACATGACTCGCTTCGCTCGTCATGATTCGAAGCGAAGCATTCTCACTCGAATCTGGACTCTGGACTCGCTTTATAGATCAAATACAGAAGGCTGTATTACGAGCATACTACGAAAAGCGCAACCAATCGGCAAGTAGCATGTGGGGACTCACAGACACAATGTAGGGCGTAAAGGGTGAGTGAGTTTGGGTGGGGTCGGTAACTACGATTACGTGTACGTGGTGGTGAAAAATGCGCTAGTGGATCTGTGAGATTTGTATTAGCTTTGACGAGCGCAGCGAGTCGAGATATGCGAAGAATTATTAGCTTTGCTCGTCCGTCTACAATCAACTGATCCTTACTTAGTCTCATTCTCTCATTATTCAACTAATGTACTCACTCACTCACGACTCGCTTCCCTGAATGACGAGCGCAGCGAGCCGTTCAGCTCGCTCTCACAACTCACGAGTGAGTGTTCATGTGAGTAAGTGAATAAGTGAATGTGAGGTCACTCACTACGCTCGTTGATTAACTTACCTCACCACTCCAGTCAATGTGGGTTTCCTAGATGAGTGGTGAGCTGACTCAACGAGCGGTGAAGCAATTTGATTCACTCGCTACGCGAGTTAATCATTCACGACTCACCCACGACCCGCTTCGCTCGTCGTTTGTGGTTGCTTCGCCTCGGCGCAGCGGCGCGTCGATCGACGCGCTGCGCCTGTCGACGCGCTATTCGGTATCCAAAAATTCACCCGCAGCTCTTGTTCGCCGAATGGGAAATTGTAGTGCGACGAGAGAAAAAAAAAGGTACGAAAAAAAATAGTGTAATTTCAAGTTGATTTGCTTTGTTGTCTTTGATTGCGCTTGTTTACTAGGTGTTGAAGAGGCATTGAGACAGATAATTGGCCTCATACAGGGTAATTGAGGCGTGCGAAGAAGATTGCGTGCTAATCACAAGTCGAATTGAACTGTATACACTGAGATTTGCGCGGTTGCTTGTTTGTTTACAATGACTACCGACAGCATATACACAGAGAAACCCCAAACAAATGGAGGAGTGAACGGTACTTTTGTGCCTCCTAAGCAACAGCCAATCAGAACCGGTGCTCCTGTTGCTCCGAATGCCGTTGGCGGTGCTCCACCGGCAGCTGGTGCCGGCAATGTCCAAGAAACGCCAAACAGAAACTCCACAAGCATTCCTCTGAAGGAATGGCACGCTCCTGAGGGCCAAGTGGACTTCCCATGGCGCAAAATTGGTATGTTCATTGACCCGGAGAACCCACCGGACGTGGAGAAGCTCAAGGGACTTGACATGGAGTCTGGCCGGCGCACAGTTCAGTATTATCTGCAAGACAAGTACTACAGTGA
Organism: Ogataea henricii; assembly: GCA_003705115.2. Lineage (NCBI taxonomy): Eukaryota > Fungi > Ascomycota > Pichiomycetes > Pichiales > Pichiaceae > Ogataea > Ogataea henricii. Next base: position 52,407 of record PPHT02000049.1, on the reverse strand, counting down.
CTTGTACTGGAACTGTTCGTTGATGACCGGGACGTGTGTCTTTGCGTGGCTGGCGGCTCGTTTGGGGGGAGGAATTCTTGCGCTCGGGCTTGTCCTGTTGGGTGCGTCGGCCTCGTATAGAAACGAGTTTCGTCGGTTCAACAGAAACTTGCGGGACGATATGACGAGAGTCGATGCTCAGCAGCACTTGGAAGACCGTGTCGAGACCATGGACTGGCTCAACAACTTCCTGGCCAAGTTCTGGGTGATCTACATGCCTGCTTTGTCGGAGATGGTGATTACACAGGCCAACACTGTTTTGAAAGAGGTTGCTCCGCCTCCTCCAATTGACAAGCTGACTTTGGACGAGTTCACTCTGGGAACGAAAGCCCCTCGCGTTGACGCGATCAAGTCGTTCACGAAGCTCGGCAAGGACGTGTACCAGATGGACTGGGACTTTGGGTTCACTCCAAACGACACTGACGACATGACCAAGAACGAGCTGAAGAAGAAGATTGATCCTAAAGTTGCGTTGGGAATCCGTGTTGGAAAAGGTTTTGTGGGTGCTTCTTTGCCGATTTTGGTTGAGGACATGTCTTTCAAGGGGAAAATGCGGATCACGATGCGGTTGGGCGAGAACTTTCCGCACATTCACATTGTTTCCGTGTCCTTTTTGGAGCCTCCTTCGATCGACTATGCGCTCAAGCCTGTTGGAGGCAACACGTTTGGTATCGATATCATGTCGATGATTCCCGGACTGGCGTCGTTTGTGAATTCGCAGATCCACTCTAACCTGGGTCCAATGCTGTATGCTCCGAACTCGCTGGATATCAATGTTGAGGAGATTATGGCGAATGCTGTCCCAGAAGCGGTTGGTGTTGCTGCGGTGAAGATCCGCGGAGCAGAGTACTTCAAGTCTGCGGACATCAATCCTTATGTGGAGTACTTTGTTGAGCAAGACGAAGGCGGCCGGATCATGACTGATATCAAGTCGAGAACGAACGCGCCCGTGTTCAACGAGTCGAAGAACGTTCTGGTGAACGACTTGAACCAGAAGTTGAAGGTGCGGTTGGTGGACTTCAAGGACGGCGAGCCAACGGTGTTGGGTGAGGCGTCGTTTGAGATGCTGGATTTGTTGCAGAAGGAGGTGCGTGAAAATGTGGAGTTGAAGTTGCAGAAGCGGAACAAGCAGGTTGGCCGCGTTGTGTTTGACATCAAGTGGCTGCCTGTTTTGGAAGGCAAGACGCTGGACGATGGTAGCAAGGAGGCACCACCGGACTCTGAGTTTGGTATCTTCAAGCTCACGTTGCACTCTGGCCGTGACCTGGACGTTTCCAAGTCGATGTTGGGCAAGTTGTCTGCGTTTGCAGAAGTGTATCTGGGCGACGAGCTTGTTTCGACTTCGAGAGTGGTTAAAGGCTCGAACGAGCCTGATTTCAAGCTTTCGTTCGAGAAGCTTGTGGAGTCGCGGTCGACGACTCCGTTCAAGATTGTGGTGAAGGACACGTCTTCGTATGGAATCACCACGATTGGCGAGTACTACTCAACGACGCTGAACGATATTGTTTTCCAAGGATTGGAAGGACAGGACCGTGTGACTTTGACCTCGGGAACGGGCACTTTGCGTGCTTCGGCGGTTTGGAAGCCGCTGGGAAGCTCTGGCGTGGACAACATTGCCACGTTCATTCCGCCAATGGGTACTGTGAGACTGAATGTGATTCGGTGCGAGAACCTCAAAAACATCGAGACGATCGGGTCGATCGACCCGTACATTAACGTGATCAGTGCGGGCAAACTGCGTGCCAAGACGGTGATTATGGAAGGAGATTTGAACCCGATGTTTGACGAGGTTGTTTATCTGCCGCTGATGTCTGAGAACCAGCAGATCACGCTGGAGTGCATGGACGTGGAGAAGGTGAACGAGGACCGTCTTGTTGGGTCGACGACAATTTCCCTGGGCAAGTACATCAAGCGGAACGAGAACGGCAAGTACTTGGCGTACGAAGGGTCGTCGAAGGTGATTTCGAAGCCGCTGGTGTTCAAGGAGCGCGAGCAACGCGGAACCGTTTACTACTCGGTTTCGTTCTACCCAACGATTCCTGTGTACTCGCAGAAGGAGTTGCGGGAGCTCAAGGCTGGGAAGGAGGTTGATCGTGAGGCGGAAGTGGAGGAGCTGAACGAGCAGGCGAAGCTGATGGAGGAGTACAAGAAGAACCCGAAGGCGTTTGAGTGGTATGTTGAAGGAGAGGAAGACGAGGAGAAAGAGAAGCTTGCTGCGAACAAGAAGGAGATGTCTCTGGAACAACTTTCTGGCTACACTGCGGGTATTTTGGGAATCAACATTTTGTCTGGCGAGTTGGTGAAGCCCGATGGACACGTGCAGTTTTTGTTTGACGACCGGTCGTATCCCGATTACGTGAGCAAGCCTGCGCAGGGCCGGCACATGAGTGCGGACTCTGGGTGTGCGTTTATCCGTGATCTTGCGAACTCGACGGCGCTGATCCGGGTGACCAAGAAGGAGCACGTGGTGAAGCAGGCGGACATTGTTGCCGAGAAGGAGTTCCGTGTGGCTGATTTGATGAACAGAGGCTTTTACGACCCGCTCGTGTTGGATTTGGAAGGAAACCGTCTGCGTGTTCAGTTTGAGTACGTTCCATCTGCGATTCCGTTGGGAGTTTCCGAGTCTATGGAAGACACTGGAGTGTTGCAGTTGCAGATTTTGCGTGCCAAAGGGTTGCGTGCTGCGGACAGGAACGGGAAGTCTGATCCGTTTGCGGAGATTCTGGTGAACGGGATCCGTGTTCACAAGACGGACAAGATCAAGAAGACTCTGGATCCGGTTTGGCACGAGTCTTGTGTCTTTCCTGTGAAGTCGCGGACGCGGTCGCAAGTGAAGGCTGTTATTTACGACTGGGACATGGCTGGAGACAACGATCTTTTGGGCAGTGCGACGCTGGACTTGACGCAGTTGAAGCCGAACGAGAAGAGCGGGTTTGAAGTGGCGTTGGATACGCAAGGGTCGATTATTTTCGAAGGGTTGTTCACGCCAAAGTACATTCGTCCTGGTTTGGCCAACACGAGCGACGATTTTGCTGCTCTTGCCGGTGCACCAATGAAGCTTGTTGGCGACACTGCGAACCTTGTTGGTAATGTTGGTGCCGGTACTCTTGGAGTGGCTGGTGGAGCTGTGGGTGCCGTTGGTTCTGTTGGAGGAGGCTTGATGAAGAAGTTTGGAGCGGGCAAGAAGAAGAGCTCGATGGACATTCAGCGTGGCGGGAACGACGACCTGAGACCTCCATCTGCCTCGTACGGTGGCGGTGCAGGCGACGTTCAGTCGCTGCGTTCTGGACGCAACTTTTCGCAGGCGTCTTCACCAAACAAGCACAACAGACAATCCTCGGACCTGACGTCGTTCACGTCAAGTTTTGGCGACGGGTCGATTCCTGGCCGGTTGACGATTGTTGGACTGGAAGGACTGCAGTCGAAAGAGAGTTTGCAAGTGAAGGTTGTTCTTTCTACGCCGTCGAAGCAGAAGGAGATCTACAAGACGAGGGCTGTCAAGGGCGGATCGTCGGGATCGATTGCTTACAAGGAGAGTGTTCCATTCAAGGCTCCGCCAGAGGCGCGGATGATTTTCCAGCTCAAGACCCACCATACGTTTGGCAAGGCTGTGGAGTTTTCCGAGACTGAAGTTGGACTGGGTGAGGTTATTGGGAGTAGTGGTGACATTGCTTTGCCGTTGAAGGGGGGTGAGGGGCAGTTGGTTGTGAATTTCAACTACCATGCTAGATGAAGGGCGAGCAAATGACGAGCAAACGACGAGAAAATGACGAGCGAAGCGAGTCACTTGAGTCTCTTGTCTTGAGTCACTGCTCGTTGGTGGCTGATGATTACCGAAAATTGACATTTATGTACTGTTTATTGACTGACATTTGATGTATTGTTAATTGATTTCATTTCTAATATACAGGGACAGCAAATGACGAGCAAATTACGAGCAAGTGACGAGCAAGTGACGAGCGAAGCGAGTCGTTCGCTCGACGTTCGCTCGTCATTGCGAGTATCTAATTACTAGCAGAACAGTATGAATGATCAACATGACTTATTCAGCATGAGTATGACGAGCGAAGCGAGCGACTCGCTTGCCCTTTTCTTGACCAAAGCGAGACGGTTTTACATTGACGATGAGGCAAATGATGAGCAAATCACGAATCAAATCACGAATCAAATGACGAGCGAAGCGAGTCGTTTGAGTTGACAACGTCGTAAATGACTGCAAGGACTCTCAGTGAATCTCAATGAATCTCAATGACTCGCAATGACCCGCAATGACTCGCAATGACTCGCAATGACTCTCAACAACTCTCAACGAGTCTCAATGACTCGCATCGCTCGCCATTTGCTCATTTGCTCATTTGCTTGCTCAATCGACTCCTCATCCTCCTCCGATACATCTTTTCGCTAGTACTCTCCACCTTTCCACCCCCTTCTCCCCCTTCAGCCACCGTTTTCTCCCCCTGGTCCCCCTTGGCCACGCCCGTGCTCGGGTGAGCCTGCTGAGGCTTCTTTCGAACATCCTGAGGCCTCGCTATTTTCGCAGCAGACTCATCCTCGTGCTTGTAGTACAGATAGTTATGGAGGGCCATCTTGACACCACCACACTCATTTTAGATTCTGGTTTACTACACGCAGCAGCGCCGCCGCTTTATATCCAAGCACAACTAAGCGAAAAGTGGTGCTACTTGTGCTTCCTGTGTTACTCGTCATTGTCAGCGCCATTATTGTCGTGTGTATTTTCCCGTATTTTTAGATGTAAAATCGAACCACTTTTTTTTTGTGGGGTCAGCGCGGTTTAAAAATTTCGTAAATTTGTATGTATGTATGCAAGCAATGACGAGCGAATGACGAGCGCATGACGAGCGCATGATGAGCGAAGCGCGTCATTCGCTTGTCATTGCGAGTCATGTTGAATCAAGTTGAGTCAGTCATGGTTGAGCAGTCCTGTTGAGTCATTCAAACTGCTCTGCTATTGATTTTATTTGTAAAACTCGCAATGACGAGCGAAGCGAGTCGTTGGATTTGACAACTTTGCAAATGACGAGCAAAGCGAGTCAATTGATTTGGAAACCTCGCAAACGACTCACTCACGACTCACTCACGACTCGCTTCGCTCGTCGTTCGCTCGTCGTTCGCTCGTCATTCGCTCGTCATTTGCGAGTTGCTCATCAGTCAACCTCCCCCACATCCACCCCCCGAGTCCCGCTCCCTGGAAAAACCTTCTGCAAAACTCGATACCCCTCCAACGATTCGTGCCGACACATGCACTGGAAAAGATGATGTTTCGCACACATCAGCCGCCGCAAAATCACGATGCGGAACATCTCCAGCTCCTCGTTCGATATCGAAATCTCCTCCCCATCCTCGTCGTTCACACTCTGACTGTGTATCACCGTCGCATCGGCTCCATCATAGTCCTCTGGATCCTCGCCAATCAACGCCAAATTCGACGCGTACTTCCGCAGACTTCGCACAGAAGTCTTGGTGCTCAGCGCATCCAGAACAGGCGTGTGCAGCGGCGAATTGAAAACCGTCAGCTTCTGTAACTGCTTCTTCGGCGTCCGCTTGAAAAGCTTCGACTTCTTGCGCTTCTTGATGTTCAACGACGGCGTCAGATCCACCGTAAACGATACGTTCATCGAGTTGTTGTCTTGCACGTGTCCATCCTCATCCTCCTCATCCTCATCCTCCTCGTCGTCTCCATCCCCCTCCGATATCGTAAAGTCCGAGTCTCCCAGCTCCACATACTCCACCTCCTCGCGGTTGCCGGCAGCATCAAATATGTTGTCGTGGTCGCTCATTGACCCGTTCGTGTTGTACGATAATCGGTTCCGTTTCTGTGTCAGATATATGTCGGTAGAAGAGTTCCGTCGAATCGCCCCGGTCGACTCCAGCCCTTCCAATTGCTCCTGCAACTCGCTCAACTCCTTGTCCAGCGACGTGGGCCGGATAGGGTATGCCGAAGCGCACCGAATCACACGTTTCAACGTCTTTTTCGCATTCAGAATGTTGATCTCGTCCGAGTACTCATAGTCTGGACTCCGAGAGGTCGCCACTCCTCCCCCTCCTCCTTCTTCGTCGTGTTGTTGGCCCTCGTTCTCTGGGAGATGCTGTAGAAGAAACCCAATGTACGAATGCAACTTTTCGTTCTGCAATTGCAAAGATTTCAACTGGAAATTCACTCTCATCATCTCTTGCGTATGTTTCCTCTCAATGCTCTGCAACTCAATGTCCCGCAGAAACTTGTTGAAACTGCTGTGGCGATGGCTCGATTTCCTCGACGTCGCTGCACTCACCGATATGTCGGTCCCTGTGCTCCCCAGCTGTCTCAACTCGTCTGCCAACGAATATCGCACATCTTCACCACCACCACCACCACCACCACCAACATCACTCTCTGCGTCTTCGTCAACAAACTCATCGTAAGTAACACCAGAAGAAACGCGCGACTCCCCAGACGCAGAAACCAAGCTCACCTCGCCAATCAGATCCCCGTACTCGTTCTTGAGCTTCTCGTACTTCTCTTCAAGCTCTTTCCACCGTCCTTTGAACATCTCCAACTCCTCGATGATCAGAACTTTCGAATGGGCCTCAAGCTCGTTTTCTTTCTCCAGTATCACAATCTTTTTGTTCAACTTATCCACTTCCTCTTTGTATCGCGTCAAGTCATCCACGTGCAAAGATATGTTGCTGTTTTGTATCGATTCTAACGACCGATTGTTATCCATCATATTTTTGAGCGTTTGGGTCAGATTCTCGATTTTTTTCTCGTGCTTCGTTCGAATCTCAGCCCAGTTTGTGTATTCCTTCTCATTCAACTCCCTCTCGTGCCGTAATTCGCTTGTCAAGGTCCTGTTCTCTTGCAAAAGCTCATTGATCCGTTCTGTTTTCGACTCCAACTGGCTCTCTTTGGCCCCCAAATCCTGCTCCAGACGCTCCAAGCTGCGCAGCAGCTCTTTCACTTTGATCATCGCGTCGCCATATAGCCTCTCGAGCCGCTTGTACTCGCTCGAGGCCGTCACTTTGAACAATTCGGGACCCGTCTTTTCCATCTCAGCGTTCGTCGTGTCCACCACATTCTTTTTCTCCTTCAACGGCGACACCCTGCCGCCCTCGTAGCTCAGCGGGCTATATACGCTCATCGATATGTTCTCATAGTCGCTGGACTCCATTGTAACCTCTATAAATGTGTATGTTCATCTATCTGTGATGTCCTCGATTTGATGGGAGAGGCACACTTTTTCTGCTATGAGAGTGCAATTTCAATATCTTCTCAACGCGTTGAATGTTTTTGTCCTGTACTCCTAGCAATCCACTCGCCGCAACGTGCTTGTATGTCTATATACCGTGGGTGACTCTATCAACCGTTGTTGTCCTTGTTTCCCATTTGAATTTGTTTACGTTTCGCTGAAAACCAAACAGAAAAGGGGAAAAAAA
>PPHT02000049.1:13508-44834 GCA_003705115.2 Ogataea henricii | reverse complement strand
AGCCCAACGGTACCCGCGCCCTTTGTCGCCACCACAGACCACTCCCAAACACAGTCTTTTCTGCCCATCTCCAAGTACTCTTCCCAAACCGCTAAAGTGTCCTCGTTCCGCACAGTTGCTGCAATATAAGCCGTGTCCACCAGCGTTGGGCCCCGGCTGTTCTGTGTCATGGCCTCGTTAATGACCTGGATCAGGTCCGGAATAATACTCGCGTCGTACGTAACGTCGGCCCCAATAATCGTGTGGATTGCAGGATCGGGCATGTCGTCTTCTCCCCACCATAGTTTGGCTAGCTTGAGCTTACTGTCTGCGCCGGCGCAAAGACCATTCAGACTCAGATTTGCCACCAAATTCTCCACCATTCGCGAGTCTCCGTCCGTCAAAATCAGATTTCCAAACCTGTTGTAGTATTTTGCCAGTGCCATGCCCAAAATCCCTGTTCCACACCCAATCTCCATCACCGTCTTGCCATGAAAATCTTGTGCAATTGAGCTCTCTGTGCTACCGTTCAGTTCGGAAAGAAGATACTCCGAGAGATACAGCGACGCCTCCCAGGTCCGCATCCCTGTGGTCCCAAGTCCAGAGATTAGATTGGGCGTTTCGCTGATGACAACTGTCTTGTCCAGGTGCGGCGAGTGCTCTGGCTCTGTCGTTCCCAGCGAGTAGCTGATCAGATCTGTGTCTGCAGGTCCGAGTGGCGGCGCGCGCAGCAGCTCTGCCAGCACCTCGTACGCTTCGTCGGCCACCTCGATGCCGTTCTGCTCAAACACGAGCACCAGTTTTTTGAGCACCGTCTTTGCGTAGTGTGCGTTGTGCTGTGATATCTCGTCCAAGGTTTCCAGGAGTTTCTGCTGCTGTTCGACGCTGGCCAGGCACTCTGGGCCCGCCGAGTCAAGTCCCAGTCCCGTAAGCGGAACCCGCTGTTTCAGTCTGCGCGTCAAAGTATCCATTAGAGGGAGATTTTGCATGGAGAGTGTTCCCATTTACTTCAATTGCATATTGATTTGGTGAATCTTTTTTTTTTTTTTTTCACAAATTTTTTTTTTCCGGGGAAATTTTTCAGTTTTAGTGCGTATTATTTTTATTTTTATTTAGTTCGCTTTACAGATCAAAAAAAAAAAAAACCGTTACACCACAAGAGTTCCAAAAACACGAATTCTCTTGACACCTCCGTCGGGAATCATCGTCAGCTTGACATGGGTATACGCCTTGCCGGCCGAAACCTCGTAAAAATGCTCGGCATCCGGCCCGGTCTTGGCTTTAGCCACCAAAATCTCCCACTTCGAGTCAGACGCACTTGGAGATTGCTCCTCCGAGCTCAAACCTTCAACAACAACGTATTGCGGGAAGTTGCCTCTGTAGTGCGCAGTGTCCACCACCACTTTCGACACGTTGGTCTTGAAACCAAGCTTGACGATCGCCCAGTCCACGTGACCAGCAGAGCGTGACCGCTTCGTTTCCCAACCATCAGACATGTCGTGACCACGGCCAGGAAGAAGCAAGTTGTCAGCAGAACCAAAGTGCTGGTCCGAGAAAGAGACACACACACCACCGTTGATGGCACTGGCAGTGTCCAAGACAGTGCTGAGATCTTGCGGGATGATTGGGTACACGGTACCGTAAAGTCTAAATCTGGCGATTCCTCCATCCGGGTACATTCTCAATCTAACGTGAGTGTATTTTTTGTCGGTGATCTGATCTCTCTTGAAAAAATGTCTCTGGCTCGGTCCGCACTCCAACTTTGGAATAATCTCTTCCCAGTCGGCGCCCTCGTGCTGCGAGTCATCGGCCAAAACAGTGGCCTCCACAGAGATGTGTGGAGCATGGTTTCCGTTGAAGAAAGCGGTATCGATCTCAGCACCAATCAGAGACGCGGAAGAAACACCCATCTTGAAAACCACCCAGTCGGCCTCATCTGTGTTGTGTCTGCGGGTCTCCCAGCCGTCGTACCACGCGCCGGCGTACGTGAATCTGGTAGCGTCTCTGATTGGCGCCTTTGGCTTGATCAGGTTTTCTGCAGCGGCAAACCACTCATCAGAAAATGCAAGTACTTTTCCGCCCAACTTTTCACCGATAATGTCGGTGTATCTTTGCACCACTTGCTCCTGGAACTCTGTCTCGCTCAGAACTGTAACCGCCATTTTCAAATGCTCTTACAAAGTAGAATAAACTCAGTCTGTAAACTCCCCCAACCAGATTTTCGTCAACTTTATATAATGCGCAACGCAACTCACGCATCGAGCTCCACCGGACTTCGCCGAGAATTTACAATCGGCACTACGATTTCCCTTTTGGGAAGCTACATCGATAATGAAGAAAAAAAAAAAATTATTTACAGTACTAGAGATACTCAAACCTCTACACCAGCTGTGTCAAACCATTCCAACCATCCACTTTGAACCCAAACGTCGAAACCGACGGCTGCTCGTGCAAGTCATCACTCGAATGCAGATTGCGCTCCACGTACTTAACGTTCCCGCACCGGTCCAGCAGTATCACCGTCTGCGTGCGTGTTCCGTAGTACCTGTTCTGCTGTGCTCCTGTATTTGATGGAACACGCAACGGGGGAACAAACACCGTGCCTCTGATCATATCAAATGCCGTTGCAAAATCAAGACCGTCCCATCGGTCCATCGACGGCGTCGACGTCGACAAAACTCCCAAAAGCTCGTCGACAAGTCGGTCCTCGTTCCAGCCTTGGTCCTCCGACTTCTCCACCGCACGCTCCAACAATGAGTTTCCTTGCACCACTTTCGGCCAAGGAGCTTCGTACGCTGAGTTGGATAGCCCTACGGTGGTTTCAGACCCGCCAAATACACACGCGTCGCGTTCGGTCCGATTCGAAATGATACGCAGAGGGCCTATCGAACCGCGCTCGCCGTGATTGTTGCCAAGCAGGCCAAAAAACAAAGAAAACCCACCAATGTCCTCAAAGTTGTTGGTTTTTTTCCTGATGTCTGCCTCCCATTGCTCGGGTGTCTGATCTGAGTCCAGGAATAATCTCGGAATTTTGCCCCTGGAGACTCGGCTGATCGTGTTCTCTGCAACAGGCTCTCTGTAGTTCACCAGCACAGCTATTCTGCCGGCCTTGTTGATCCCGATCCACGTCCCGTGTTCGGGTCTTGCAATGTCCAGTGGAGACAGGCTTGTACGCTTGTCGTCGATAAAAGACGCGAGTTTTGTGGGTCGGCCGAAATACTCGTCACGGTTCGAGAGGAGAATAAGCGGGTACGACGGATGTTGTATCGACGTGAGAAGAATGCACATGATGGGGGCGTTGTGGAGGACAAATGGTTAGAGTGCGGGGGAGAGCAACAGGTTTTTTTAAAGTGATCGTGAAATAATGAAATTTGTGGAGTCACGTGACTAGCGTCACGTGACGTGTCACAGCGCAAGCTAAGCGAGTTGGCCGAGCGAAGCGGGTGAGTCGAGTGAGTCGAGCGAAGCGAGCGATGGAGAGCGTGCTGATGGAGCGTGCTTGTTGTACGAGAATCGCGCTTTCTTCGTCTACATCATTCAATTCCATTCATCTGTGTCGTCACACTAGTTTCCCTTAGTCGACCTTCCAGCGTGCAATGTCTCGAAAGGGTCCCCTTTGACCGTTTTGGTGCCCGTTGGGCCCCCCTGTGGAGGCCCGATTGGGCTTCCATTGGCCCAGAGGGCCCAGAGGGTTCCTAGGTCATTCACTCGGACAATCATTCTTCCCAGTCTGCCAAACATCCAACACACTCCACTCCCGGCTAATTTGTTCACCAAATTGTATCTCGCTTACCCCGCAAAATAATTAAATTTTTTATTCGACCCTGCATGCTGAGATCGTCTAGAGGAAGTTTTGCATGGCGAGATTGCTGTGGCACGGCTAGAAGAAGTTCCGAACAATCAACCTGTGCCGGAGTCTGAGCAACAAACGGTTCAGCCGTGTGGGGTTGGCTCTTATTGTCTTGCCCCTCTTGGCACTTGCAATGTGCTATAAAAGTGAGACCAAAGTATCTCTAGTGCATGTGCAAGCAAGAAGAACCTTTTCGCTAAAAACCAACGCTCACCATGATCTTGCAGGACCAAAAGCTACCCATCAAGGGCAAGTCTCTCAGATACGTCATCACTATATGCTCGTGCACGGGCTTTCTGCTTCTCGGCTATGACCAAGGGCTGATGTCCACGATTGTGGGCGCAGATAACCGGTTTGGTAAGGACTTCAACCACCCTGATTCCGACGCTCAAGGATTGCTTTCCTCGGTCTACGACTTGGGCTGCTGTCTCGGGTCGTTGATGTGTTTTTTCGTCGGCGAGAGGTACGGCCGCAGATGGATGATGCTTACGGGAGGAACCACCATGGTGGTGGGGACTGCGATTCTCGCTTCATCTTTCACCAGAGGACAGTTTTATGTTGGAAGAATCGTGACCGGAATCGGAAACGGATTCAACTCGTCAACCATTCCGGTCTACCAGGCCGAGTGTGCGCTGGCCGGAAACAGGGGCCAGCTCCTCACGTTTCAAGCCGTCGTGACCATTGCCGGGGTTGTCATTGCATACTGGATCGGATACGGCACTTCGTTCTCTGACGGACCCGTTCAATGGCGGTTCCCGTGTGCGTTCCAGGCGGTGTTTGCAATCTCGCTCATGGTTGAAGTGCTCACTGGAGTCTTGCCAGAGACTCCGAGATGGCTGGTGACCAAGGGAAGATTCGACGAGGCTCAGGAAGTTCTCGCAGCAATCGTTGACGAGGACCTCAACTCCGAACTCGTCGAGACGGAAATCGAGGCCATCAAGGATACCGTGGCCATGGAATCCGTTGGCGGAGAGTTTCAGTACAAGGAGCTTTTCGAAACCGGTCCGACCGGAAACTTGCGCAGACTCATTCTCAGTTGTGCAATCATGATAATGCAGCAGTTCACAGGGTCCAACATGATCAACTACTACGCTCCTGTCGTGTACCAAACGACGATGAATCTCTCGAGAAACACCTCGCTCATTCTCGGTGGATGCTGCGAAATCGTGTATTTCTTTGGCTCTTTGATTCCGGTCTGGGCCATCGACAAGTACGGACGTCGAACCATGCTCTTCATCTCTTCCACGGGTCTCACAATTTGTTTCATCTGTGTTTCCGCTCTCCTGTCGCGAGAAACATACGCAACCTCCGTCGCTGCCTCTTGCTTCGTCTTTTTATACCAGCTTTTCATGGGCATTGGCTGGCTCAATGTCTGGTTTTATCCGGCAGAATTGAACGTCACCAGGCTTCGTTCCAGAGTCCAGGCAATCGCCTCGTTCATCAACTGGCTCTCGGTCTTTGCAGTGGTGCAAATCACCCCTAAAGCCATCGATAACATCAGCTGGAAAACCTTCATCATCTTTGCTATTCTCAACGCTCTGTGGATCCCCATCGTTTACTGCTTCTACCCTGAAACCAAAGGTCTTGAACTCGAGGATATCGACCGTCTGTTTGAGCGCGGTGGACTCACTGGAGGGGTCTTTTCTACTCGCGGACACCCTGTCAGACCGGGCGAGAGCAGAAAACGTGACATCGAAGACAAGCCCGGTTTGTTTGAGGAGAAGGAAGTTTCGAGTTTTATTGAACTCAATGAAAATCACAGCTCTTCTTGAATAGTCCAATGAAATTTTTCCTCTACTATACATTGAAAATAATAAAATAATAACCACATTCGTTCTAAAATCTCAAATAAAAACCATCCAAATTACAAATAGGAGTAACTGCCTTTCTTGTTCAAACTCAATGTGCTGTCTCCGACAGCGTCGTGCGCCTCTGCAGGGAAAACGTTCTCGCTCAAGCTGTTGCTGATTTCCGACAAGTTCCCAAAGCTCTCTTGCTCGTGCACAATCTCGGTGTTAGGAGGTTCGAACCCACCCAGCGATTTCGATATTATCGGCGTGTTAGACTCGGATCTGTAGTGTGCTGTTTTGTGTTGTTCTGTTCCAGAGCCCAGGGCGGCGAGCTGGGAAACGTTAACGTCGCTGTCTTTGTACGACGAGTCGTTGGCAAGCGAGGCGTCTATTCCGGTCGAGGGTATCGATTCTTCTGTTGATTTGTTCGCATTCGACTTGTGACGGCGTAGCAGCGATTTCCCACCCGTCAGTTTATGCATCAACTTCGCACCTAGAGACATGTCCTCCTCCGGCGTCAGCTCCAGTGGCTTGTCCGAGTCCAGCTCCTTCTTTTCAGAGCCAGACTGAGTCTCGGATTCCATCATCTCCTTCAACTTGTACATCTCATTGGCCCAGTTGTCTTGATGGTCCTTGGCAACCAGTCCAAGCTCAAACAACTCTTGGGCTCCGTCAGGAACGGGCTGTCCTTCCATGCCTTTCTTCTGGAACGAGGTTCTGTCGTCTTTGGCTGGTGAGAACCGCGCATCAGGGTTCTTGGAGAAAATCGCAATGCACGAATAAACAATGATCAGAATCAGTAGACAGAACGTGAAAACAACATTCAACACGAAGAACACCAGTCCCATCACCGAACTCACAGCATTAGCCTGTCCAAACAGATCGGAAAAGAACAAAAACAAAAAGGAGTTCACCGTCGAAACAACACACATCAGAATGTTGACAATGTTGGTTGGTTTGTCCAAATATGGCTGTTCTTTGATCAGAGCAATGGTGTAAAACAGGTCAAGGATGAAAATGGTCAACGCCTGGGTTTTGCCGGATTTCTGAGCCAACGAAACAAACAAAGCCTTCACAAACACATACGCCAGTAGGATCGATCCCCAGTAGTATTTGTTGGCATTGAACATGGTGTAGAAGAAACCATATCTGTTTAGAACATTCGGATCACCATAAAGAATGGCAGCGGCGTTTCGATGACTTTGAACGGAAACAGATCCGAATTTGAGCGTTCTGTAACACGCCCATCCCATCACACCAAGACACAAGATCAAAAATAAAACTGCAATCACAACCACTGCTGCCGAATCGACAACAGTAAACTCCCACAGGGACAGAATCATCAACTGAGTGAATCCAATGTAGATGTAACGTTGCAAAATGCCTTTCAAAATAATTTTCCAGTTCAGACTCAAGTCTGTTGTCTTGAGTTTGAACCAGCCTTTCTTTCTGCAAAGTAAAGCAAGTGCTCTGGCGGCCAAAAACAAACCAACCAGCACGTAGAGACACAGAATGAAAAACGTGAACCCTGTGCATGCAATGGAACTTGGTTCGATACCCGCTTTGTAACCGACTCTCTCGATTCCTCTCAAGATCTTGAGATATGCATCACCTTTCAAGTTGTACAGATCGTTTGTTCTTTTCTCGAGGTTCTCGTAGTAATCCATCGATCTCGTTGATGGAACGTATGGAGTTGGCGCTATCGATGGGAAAAAGTATGAAAGCAACGGGTAGAATGGAATGACTCTGCTAGCAAGCTGCTTACCTTCGGCAAGAGATCTCTGAACCAACACCGAAACCTCAGAAGAGGTCAAGTATTGATCCGGAGTCCCTCCGGTCGCCTGAACATACCATCTGAAGATGTTTTGCATGAACTTGATTCTGATGAGACCCATGGACCAAGCCAGGTTCTCTGCCCACGCACTCACAATTGGAGGAGCTTCCTGAACGTGAAGCATGCTGATGATGACCACACCTTGGAAATAGATGAACAGCGACACGGCGTTGGCAGAGATAATCGACGCAGAAGAAGAGTTGCCAAACGCGGAAAGCAACGAGGACACAAGCAGTCCGATACCTGCAATGACGGCAGTAGCCCATTTGACACCCACGTGCGCAACGGTCTTCCCGTTCGAGAAACTGGCCTGGATGCATCCAAGCTGAGTACCGCTCGCGTTGTGGATCGCCACTCTCACGAGGGCGTCCAGATCCGGGAATGTGTATGCGATTCCTGGAATCATGTCCACGTACTTGCTGGAGATAAACTCAATGGAATCAATCTCCAGAGATCCCGGGTAGATGGGGCAGAACTGCTTCCATCCAATGTTGCAGAAATCAACAGTCTCGGTGATAATGTTGAATCCGTACGCGTAAACGTCCACTTTGGCGTAGATATAACTTTCAGGGATTTCTGTTGTGAGCGAGATGTCATATCTGATGGATTTGGCATCTGGATCAAAGACAACGTTGAAATATGTTGGACTGATCTGGTTGTTGTCCATGCACGTGACCAGCGAGCCGGCTTCAAGCACTCTGGCAGAGGCCAAAAGTGGCCATAGAACCAGCCCACTCACAATCTTTTGCACGTGTTTAGAGATTCGCATTCTGAACCAGATCGGTGGCCAAAAGATGTCGTGTACTCTCAAACTAGTCAAACTGCTCAAACAGCTATCTGAATATCAAGCCCCTTGCAACGGAAGACAAAACACTTGGAATAAATCACTGGTTTCTCTCTTGTTTTCTGTTCGGATCTGCAGTCAAAAGCAAAAATGGAAACAACCGGAAAAGCTTGGGCTCCGTGCCGATTTCAATCGTTCCAAATCTGTTTCACAAACCGTTCTGCTATCGCTAACAGTTACTCAGGCTTCTTTTGACGATTTGCAATCGAAATTTCGCAAAATCCAGTCCCACCAGATAAGCTTGTGACTTTCAAAAAATTCAACACAAACAAACAGCAGCTAAAAGGGATGGGAAACAACAGAAGGGAAAAAAAATATAAAAAAAAATCACCTCTCACCGAAAAGTCTTGTTTTTTTTTGTTTCCCTTTGTTCGGCTAAGCTGGCGCAGAAAATTTTTAGCGTGTTCCTGTTCTGTGGCGGTGCGTGGCGGTGCAGATCACGGATGACGAGCGAAGCGAGTCATTCGCCAAGTCCACCACTCACTTTGGTGATCACTGGTGACGACTCACTCACGACTCGCTTCGCTCGTCGTTTGCTCGTCCTTCGCTCATACAACTAGCAAATATTCATAAAGTAAAGTATAAATCAGAGATCACAAATCATACACTACAGAAATAGGACAAGAGACTTGGGGAAACACGAACAAAAAAATAAAAAAACTCACAAATCACTCTCATCTCTCCTTATTTGGTCTTGACAATCTCAATCAGTTGATCAACAACCTGTGGATTGCTCAACGTAGAAGTGTCTCCCAACTGATCCTCTTCCCCAGCAAGAATCTTGCGCAAAATACGTCTCATGATTTTGCCAGACCGCGTCTTGGGCAGATCAGGTACCAATAAAATCAACTTTGGAGCCGCAAACGGCCCGATTTCCTTTCTGACAGTTAAAATCAGCTCTTTCTTCACCAAAGCAACATCCTCAATCTCCTTGTTCTTCAGCGAAACAAACGCAGCCACAGACGAACCAGTAAGCTCGTCCGGGAACCCAACAACAGCAGACTCTGCAACAAGATGATGTTCAATCAACGCAGCCTCAATCTCGGCTGTAGACAACCGATGGCCAGAAACGTTGACAACGTCGTCGACTCTTCCCAAAATCCAGTAAAACCCATCGGCATCTCTCGCTGCTCCGTCTCCCGAGAAATAGTACCCGTTGTAAGGCCGGAGATATGTGTCCAGGAACCTATTGTAGTCGTTCCAGATCGTTCTTGCCATTGAAGGCCAACTGGACCTGATCCCCAGCACTCCTTCCACGTTCGGACCTTTCAACTCCTCGCCAGACACAGGGTCGATGATAGCCACATCGATACCAAAGAAGGGGAACGAGGCAGATCCCGGCTTTGTTGGTGTGACCCCGGCCAAGGGGCAGATCAAATGCGATCCAGACTCCGTTTGCCAGTACGTATCGCAAATATGGGCATTCCCTCTGCCGATATAAGTGTTGTACCACTCCCACACGTCTTTGGCAATCGGTTCACCCACAGAACCAAGAGCCCTGAGGGATTTCAAGGAGTAAGGCTCGATGTAGGACTCGCCTGCTCTTTTCAACAGTCTCAAAGCCGTTGGGGCCACGTAGAATTGGGTCACCTTGTATTTATCAACGATATCCCAATATCTCGAGTAGTTTGGATAAGCTGGGGTTCCTTCAAACACAACTGTGGTGGCACCATTCAAGAGCGGTCCGTACACAACGTACGAGTGGCCTGTGATCCAGCCCACGTCACCGGCTGTGAACACAATGTCTTCTGGATGCACGTCGAAAACGTACTTGGTGGTCAAAAGCGATCCAAGAAGATAACCCGCAGTACTGTGTTGGATACCTTTTGGTTTCCCTGTGGACCCAGAGGTGTATAACAGAAAAAGAGTGTCCTCGGCCGACACAGGAGTGACTGGGTAGTACGAAGGGTACTTGAGAATCTCGTCGTGCCACCACAAGTCTCTTCCCTCGGTCCATGGGACGTGTTTGTTGCCCGTACGCTTGAATACCACCACGTTGGTCACCTGTGGACAGGACGCAAGAGCATCGTCAACGATTTTTTTGGTCTCGATGATTTTCCCTCCTCTTTTCGACTCGTCGGTGGTGATCACCACTTTGGAATTGGCATCGTTAATACGGTCTCTGAGCGACCCAGAGCTGAACCCGGCAAAAACAACCGAATGCACGGCACCGATCCGCACGATTGCCATCAGCGTGACGATGGCTTCAGGGATCATGGGCAGGTACACCGCCACAGTGTCTCCCTTTTTCACGCCGAGGCTGAGGAGCATCTGCGCCACTTTGCACACCTCCTTGAGCAGTTCTCCGTATGTTATTATGCGACCCTGGTCTGGTTCGTCTGCTTCGTAGATGATTGCAGGCTTGTCAGGGTTTTCGATGGCCCAACGGTCGACGCAATTGTACGACGCATTCAGCTCACCATCGACAAACCACGCCGAAGGCTCGCCGTTGTTGTCTTTCAGCAGCGGTGCAGCAGGCAGTTTTGGCACGCTGAACGGTTTGGACCACGATAGGTTTTCCCTTGCGAGCCGGCCGAAAAACGAGCTGGGGTCCTCAATGGACTCCTTGTACATCTTCTCATACTCTGCAAACGAGGTGAGGTACGGTTCGGAAGGGTGTCTTTCAAGGAATCCCGAGGGCGGTGGAATCGCTTTTTCACCCTCAAAGGGTTGGTTTTCCGACTGTTTCGACATGATTACCAAGAGGGATCAAGAGGAAACTAGCAGTTGAAGTTGTGTGAAAAATGGGAAAAAAGTGGGAGATTTATACGTGAATGACTGGAGGGCAAAAAAAAAGGGTTCAAAAAAGACATTTTCCCAATTTCTATTTAAGCGAGCCCTTTTTCCCGTCCATCAGCCTGATTTGTGTCCGATGATGTGGTGGGGAGAGGCACATTATGTTGGGGTTGGGTTGAGTTGTGCTTCCCCGCACTTGGAAAGCGGAAATGGGAATTTTTTGTTTTTTGTTTTTTGAGGAGTTTCCGACGCCCCGAGCGTCGCGTCGCGTCGCGTCGCGACTCGGAAGAACGCGACGCTGCCAAAAAAATATAAAGTTTCTTGTCGCGTCTAGACCGCGTATAGCCTGCGTTCGCGCGCCCCCCTCAGCCACGATCTGGGCGGAGCCGCAAAAATCACCAACGTGGCCGTCGCTGACATCAGCATGTTTTACAATGAAATTTTTCGCAGCTGCTTAATTTAGAAACTGGAAAAGTGATGAATGAGAAAAAAAAAAAAAAAACCTGCTTTATCATCGACTGTTTCTGCCTGATCTGACCGCAATCACCACGTCAAAGGATCTCCTTTTTTTCTCTCCCGCGCTTCCCTCTTGCTCTCCACCAACCATGAGATCCCTGAGCGTCTTCAGCACACTCATATGGCTGCTGTGCACAGCCTCCCTGGCTCAAGCCCAAAAATACATCAAGTCCACGTCGCTGCTCACGTGTATGGATGACTCTGAGTTCAGTAGCTCGCACTTCGACGTGGTGTTCTACCCCGACAACAGCTCTGTCGTGCTCAACATCGACGGAAACTCGGTCATCAACGGCAAGATCTCGGCCAACGTCAAGGCCATCGTCTACGGACTTAACGTCTACGAGCAGACGATCAACCTGTGTGATCTCGACTACAACACTCTGTGTCCGATCACTTCTGGAAGACTCAGTATCACAGACTACTCCTACAAGCTCGACGATGACGTGACAAGCAAAATCCCATCGGTCGCTTACACGATCCCCGATCTCGATGCGTACGTTGAGGTGGTTGTATACTCGACCAACGATACTGACCTCGCTGATCCTCTTGCATGCGTCCGTGCCATCTTGTCCAACGGCAAGACCGTCCAGACCCGCTATGCGGGCTGGCCAATCGCGTGTGTTTCTGGATTCGGTCTTGTTGTGTCGTCGTTTGTGTCAATCTTGGGCCACTCCGCCACTGCAGCACATATCGCTTCCAACGCTGCGTCTCTTTTCATTTACTTCCAGAACCTCGCCATCACCTCGATGATGGGTGTGTCCCAAGTGCCTCCAATTGCGGCCGCGTGGGCTCAAAACTTCCAGTGGGCGCTCGGAATCATCAAGACTTCCTTCATGCAGCAGATGATTTACTGGTACGTGCAGGCCACGGGCGGTGATGTCACTTCTGTGATTGCCAACAGCTCTGCTTTGTCGATTTCTGTTCAGAAGTTCCTCTCCAAGTTACGTCTGGTGAAGAGAATCTCCGTTGCATCCGGAAGCTCGAACGACGTGCTCGACGATTCGAGCTTGTACACCACCGACGAGGAGGCTGTGAGCTCGGGCTCTGTGTCCAAAACTCTGGTTCTTCGAGGCATCCAGCGGGTTGCCTACTTGGAAGGAATCGAGATCTCAAACTTGTTCATGACAGGTATTATTTTCTTTTTGTTTGTTGGGTTTGTGCTGCTAGTTTTGGCAACCATTTTCAAAGGAATCTGCGATCTGTTGGCCAAAACCGGTGCACTCAAAGAAAGCAGACTGGCTGGTTTCAGAACCCACTGGAGATCGATCATCAAGGGCTCTCTGTACAGACTGTACAACATCACGTTCCCAACCATTGTTCTTTTTTGTGTGTGGGAATTCACCAGAGTCGACTCGGCCGGTTGCATGGTTTTCGCAGTGTTCATCCTTTGCATCTCGCTGATTCTCATGATCTACGCTGCCATCCGGATCTTGGTTGCTGGTAGCAAGTCTGTGCGGGAATTCAAGAACCCTGCCTACTTGCTCTTTGGAGACGGCAAGATTTTGAACAGATACGGATTCTTGTACGCTCAGTATAAGGCTTCGATGTACTACTGGTTTGCAGTTCACCTGCTGTACCTGTTTCTGCGGTCGTTGTTTATTGCGATTTTGCAAAACCACGGTAAGGCGGTGAGTGTGATTATCTTTGTGATTGACCTGTTGTACGTTGTTGCGCTGTTGTTCAAAAGACCATTCATGGACAAGAGAACAAATGTCTTCAACATTTTCATTGCCATCATCAACCTGATCAATTCGGTGTTTTACTTGTTCTTCTCCAACATATTCAAACAGCCAGCGGTGGTGTCGTCGGTCGCTGCGGTGGTTTACTTTGTGATGAATGCTGTTTTCGCTGCAATTCTGCTGATCTTTACCATCATCAGTTGTACGTTGGCTCTTGTGCACAAGAACCCAGACACGCGGTATGAGCCGATCAAGGACGACCGGCGCGCGTTCATTCCAAACGACAAGAGCGGCGACATGGTGGAATACGAGCTTGCTGCTCTTGGTGCGACTGCCATGAAGGGCCACGACCGTGGCTCGATGCTGTTTGATGGCGGTTCCAACAGGAACTCCACGGTTTTCCAAAGTCCTGATAAAAATGGCAAGAGCGGCAGTTTCAGTACCACCACTCTCAATCCTTTTGCCGAGTCCAACGAGGATGAATCGAGCAGAAACTCGTTCATCTTCAACAGCAACAACCGCTCGCAATCTGGTTTGCAACCGGTGCATATGCACAACGACAGTGGTGTTGAAAGCCAGACTTACAACAACACTCAGCGCACCTACAACACCGACAACGATTCTCAGGGCTATGACTACGGATACAGAAGAAGGGATCTGTTGTAGTGTATGTGTGTTTGTGTGGTTTTTTTCCTCACATATTTTTTTCTTCTTTTTTCACTCGGAGAATCCGTCAACTTTGTTTCGAAGCTGTGGGTAATGTATTTATATTCGTTTATGTTTGTTTAGTGGAAAATGAAAACTAGTTTTTGATTTCGGAGAAAAAGTCAAACCACATTGTTTGGTCCAGAACCGTTTTGTCGGCGCCGTATTTAACAAACGGAACCGACAAGTCTCCTCTGATTGCGTAGCCGTGTTCCAGTGATTGAAACAGATCAAGCTGGTAGCGGACACCGCTCTCCTTGAACGCCTTGACGATAACAGAGATACTGTCGAGATCATATGCCAAATCGGCGTCTCCGATGGAAAACAAAACCGGGACTGACACATCAACCAATCTCGCAGTATCCAAACGGCCAGGATGGACGATTGAAATGGCCTTGAGATTCGCTAGTTTTGCATCCTTGAGAGCCATTCCGACGGCAAACTGCGCACCAAAGCAGTATCCGATAGCGAAAAGCTCCTTGTTGGAGACAATGCCAAGTCCCTTCAAAAACAAATCGACCAAAACACTCGTTTTCTCGTAAGAATGTCTGGCCATCCATGCATTTCTGGCCTCGAGATTCATGAGCTGAGCCACGCTCCCAACGGTGTCCCCCTCGATGATGTCTGGGATCAACACATAGTAGCCAAGCTTGGCAAAGGCATCAGCAATGAGCTGGGGGTTTTTCACCTCGATTCCAAAGACATCTGTGTAGATGATTAGGTACTTGGAACAGGAAGCTTCTCCAGAAACGTATGTTCTGATACCGTTGAATTCGGTGATAGTGCCCAATGGGGTACCTTCGTGGTAGTTGATCTTGAAACAGTCTGCGCAGGACATTTTTGCTGGTTGGCGTAGGCAAGAAAGATCAGTTGCAATGTAGTTAGTTGGGGAAATTGTGCTCCTTTTATATCGAGTTTTTCACACAAAACAGTGCCCAACAATACCCCGGAAACAATCTTAACTCCGCATAACTCCAAACTCCGAGATCTCAAAACTCCGAGATCTGGCAAGAATGATGAGTATTTCGGAGGAGTTCTGTATGTAATAACTTCAGGAATCTGTATTTATACCACAAGGGGTTGATTTATAGCGTTGAGGCTTTCTTCTCATTCATGAAAGCCATATTGTCCATGTTGAGCAACGTTTAGGAGATATTTGGTTAGCTCCGGTTTTGTGTTTTTTAGCTCCTTCAATTTTTTTTCATCTCGATTCGCTCGTCGTTAGACAAAACAGTTCGCTGGTCGTTCCGAACTCCGTAGATTCTCTCTATGCAAACAACAATAAACGTTCTAATTCAGTGTCTACACATACACATATCTAGTTCTTTGGCTCCAATGCCTTGAACCAGTAGATCTGGTCGGACAGAGCCTTGGCCTGGGCATAGGCGGCAACAGGGTCGGCCGGATCGCCTCTGACGGCGAATCCGTGCACGACTCCACTGAAAAGATCAAACTGGTATCTGATACCGTTGTTCTTGAACGTCTCCTCTGCTT
The DNA here is from genome assembly GCA_003705115.2 of Ogataea henricii. NCBI lineage: Eukaryota > Fungi > Ascomycota > Pichiomycetes > Pichiales > Pichiaceae > Ogataea > Ogataea henricii. The sequence continues at coordinate 29,407 of PPHT02000049.1, read as the reverse complement.
TGGACTTGAGTTCCGCAGTGAACAAAGGATCGGTCTCGGCCAACGACAGCAGCAGCGGCTTCGAAAGAGCCTCAATGTCGGCGTCGTTGATCAGAGATGGATGTGCAACGGCACCGGCATCGAAAAGTCCGTCTTTTCTCAATTGCTCAAACACAAACTTGGCACCGTAACAGTAGCCAATACCAACAGTGTAGGTGGCCTTGAGCTCTTTCTTGAGCTTCTCGAGGAATCCAGTGATGAAAGGGCTGGTCTCCTCGGCCGCGTGGTTAGGGAACCAGGTGGCAAGGTCTGTCTCGCCATGGACAGCTGGGTCTCCCTTGAGAATGTCTGGGGTGATCACGTAGTAGCCGGTGGCAGCAGCCAATCTGTCAGCAACCAAGTTGACATTGATGTAATCATAACCGTAGATATCGGTGAGAATGACAATAACCTTGTCGGACTTAACTCCGGCCTCGTACACTTTGTAGCCGAGGAATTCGGAGAAGTTACCCTTTCTTTCTCCACCTGATTCGGAGTGATTGTTAGCATTGCATGCCGAGATTAGCGCAATGTGGCGGGTAACGCCGCGTGGCACTTACTGTGGAGGGTTGTTTGCAAGCAGCACGCTGAAAGACTCATGATTGTTGACTGTGTGTGTGTGATAGAGGCTGCAGACAGAGAGGAGAACAGCAACTGTTCTTGATTTGTAATATGACGGAAGTGAGCTTTGGTTGGGAAAAAAGCAGAAAAGAAAAAAAAAAAACTAAGCAAGGCGGCACGTGAAGTCTTGCACGTGACAAACCATGTTTCTAACTTTTTGGTATCTGGAATTTTTCACTCAAACGTCACGTCGTCTTCAACCAACTTCACACACATCTCCACCAAATCGCCACCCAAGCACACCAGAAAACCCCTGCTAAGATGCTCATTTCCCATGGAAGACTCTTCTGGAATCTCAACGACGCAGGACTGGGGGTCGATTAACGACTCAGAGGTCGATAGGCTTCTGCAAAACAGAACTCGTGATCCAGCTCACGATGACCCTCCAGCAACAGCACAAGTCCAAGTTTTATCGTCGCAACCGGCTTCACAGGATACCCAGCCCACCCAGCCCGACGATCCCGCGATAGCAGAGGCTGTGTCTATGTCTGAAGATTGGGGTTCGATGGGCGACTCGGAGTTCCTTGCTTTTGTGCATAAATTAAGTCAGCGACATTCGAATTATCAGGATACTTTGACCAAAAAACTACACCAGCCGGTAGTTTTGTCGCAGACACAGAGCGATTCAGAGGAAAGCAAAGACGTTGTTGCGAAAGAGTTCCCTTCAAGTCCGATTTTGACGAGGAAAAAAAGCCAAGAAAATCAGGATCCAAGTCAAGTGTTGAGTGTTCACTCTACAGAATCAGACGACGCTCAAGAGCTCGAATTCGGCGACTACACTACGTATTTCCAGAACAAACAGCGCAAACAACAAGAGCAGGACGAGCAGTATGTGGAGTTCATGAAACGAGCGCAGAATAAGGAGTATCCTCCCATCTTCAAAGGGTGTGTGATATATGTGAATGGAAAGACTGACCCAGACGTCTCGCAGTTGCACAAGATGGTTGTGTTGCACGGTGGACGGTTTCTCCACTTCCTCGGAGCTAAGGGCAACGCCACGCACATTATCGCCGAGAATCTGACTCCGCGCAAGAAAATCGAGTTCCGCAACTACAAAGTTGTCAGTCCGGAATGGGTGGTTCAGAGTGTCGCTGGAGGAACGCTGCTCCATTGGGGAGATTTCATGCTCATCCACAACGACTATGGCCAGCAAAGACTGGATTTCAAGCCACAGCAGCAGCAGCCAGAGGAAGAGGAGGAGGAGGAGGAGGAGGAGGAGGTTTCTCAGCTCTCTCAGATTGTAGATCCGCCCGACGATTTGGATAAACACCAAGATGTCCCAGAGCACATGGACGCAAAACATCCAGACTTCCTCACCACATTTTTTGCCAAGTCGAGACTGCATCATCTCAGCACCTGGAAGGCAGATCTGCGGTCAGAGTTCTTGCAGAAAGCCATCACTGTCCTCAAGACAAGAAAAGAATCCCGCTCTAATCCATCCAGTCCCGCACAAAAATGGATTCTCCACGTTGATTTCGACTGTTTCTTCGCAACAGTGTCTGCCCTCACCAACAATCCGCCCATCGACATCACCACGCGTCCTGTTTGCGTGACTCACGGCGGTAACAATGCCGACATCGCTTCGTGCAACTACGTTGCAAGGTCCAAAGGTTGCAAAAACGGTATGTGGCTCGGCTCTGCCAAAAAGCTGTGTCCAGAACTCGTCTGCCTCCAATACAACTTTGATGCGTACGAGAGAATCTCCAAACAGTTCTATGAGATATTGCTCACATACAACGTCGACTCCATTCTTCCTGTGTCAGTGGATGAGGCTCTCCTGGACGTGTCGACACTTTGCTCAGAAACAGACCCGTTGAATCTAATGCAGAACATCAAAAACTCGGTCCAATCGGCCACCGGTTGCTCTGTCAGCTGTGGATGTGGGCCAAACGTTCTTTTGGCGAAACTTTCTCTGCGACAGGCCAAACCTAATGGCATCTTCAAAGTGGACTCTGAGAACGCTCTTGAGTTCTTGCACAATTGGAAGTTCTCTGCTCTCCCAGGAATCGGCCCCCAAATCAACGCCAAGCTCGAGAACGAAACCGATGCAACAGAGATGACAGTAGGCCAAGTCCACTCTATTTCACTTGATAAATTGACAGCCATATTCGGGAAAAAAACGGGCGCAACCATATACGATTACGCCCGGGGAATTGACTACACGTCCATTGACATCACCACGAACCCAGAAGAGTACGCCCGCAAGTCGCTGTCGATCGACGTCAACTGGGGGATCAGATTCGAAACTGAGTCGCAAGTTGAGAAATTTCTCGGAGAACTTGCACAGGAAATGCACAAAAGGTTGTCCAACATCCAGATGCAAGGTGCATCTCTGACGTTGAAATTGGCGTATCGTCATCCAAAAGCACCGATACAACCTCCAAAACATCTCGGGATGGGCCATTGCGAGTTTGTTTCCAAAACCTCCAGGCTGGGACTCCACACAAGAGACTTGGGTATTCTTGGCTCTGAGCTCAAGTTTCTGTGGCGTGTGTTGAACGTGGAAATTAAAGAGCTTCGAGGTGTTTCCATTTCGATGAGCAAGCTTGCCAGCGACGAAAAGTTGCAACAGGAAAAGTCGAACCAGATGCAACTGCCTTTCAAAAGAAGACAAGCACAAGAGCCAACCAGACCGGTCTCTCCAGAAAAAAAGAATCAGCAGCAGGCCAAAGCAGTGACACCTTCTAAGAGGAAACGTAACAGTGAGGAGTTTGCTGTCCACGAGAGCGAAATCAACTGGCAAGTTGTCAGCGAGTTGCCAACTCAAATCCAGGAAGAATTGAAACGGGAACTCAACAGGCGCAACTTGACCGTTGCCAAGGGCCTCTACCGGTCCCCCAAAAAGGACAGAAACAGAAACTTTCAAATGTTGACCACTTCTCCGCCAAAAAGAAAACGATTGGGAGAAGTTTGCGTCTTGATAAACCGCGAGTACCTTGATCAAAAATCGATTCTCACGTTCCAAGGTGTCTCCATCAACAGATTCAAGGAGATAATGGAGAAACTGGACAGTTGGCTGGAACATACCGTGGGAGATTCAGACGGGCCACATGAATTGGACGTGAATCTGTTCAACGAATTCATGTTTGGGCTTTTTGAAGTAGGAGAGATGATCAAGTTTTTGCAGGTCGTCAACATGCTGGAACAAAAACTGGCCAATTACAAAGGAAGCAACGGTCATGCGGTTTGGTATAGGATAGTGACCGATTTGAAGATGATTTTCGGAGAGGTTGATCTGAACGATTTGGAGTTTAGTTTTTAGTGTAGATAGAGTAAGTTAGTTTGGTATTGTTTGGTTGTGGGTATAACTTAGTAGTCCTTAACAATCAGCTCGGGGGCTCTTTGGCCCCACTCAGTCCATGAGCCGTCGTAGACAGCGATGTTGGACGAATCGAATCCGGCCAGTTGGAGTGCGCTTCTGACGACGCATGCCGTGACTCCGGTTCCACACATGACAATGATTGGTTTAGAGTCGTTGATATTCAGCCCCTTGGCCTTCGCAAGGATCGCCTCAGGCGACTTGAATGCCTTTTCAGTGGTTAAAACTTCATTGAATGGGAGATTGACGGCGTTCTTGATGTGTCCAGAGCTGAGGCCGGGTCTTGGTTCGGGATCTTTGCCGGTGAATCTGCCATTTGATCTAGCATCAATCAATGTATACTGCGATCCGATTTGATCGGACTCGACGAGATCCTTCAGTTGCTCGAACGAAACTACCTTCGAGTCGTCGAACGACGCCGAGTACTTTGTTGCTTGCAGCGGCGAAGGGCCCGAGACTGGCTCTGTAGAGCCCTTTTTGCCCTGTAGGTACTGAGGGTAGGTGTTGAGAATGTTGATTTTGGCCGAGTCATGACCAAAGACCTCGAACATCCAAGCTGCTCTGCACGCACTGAATATTCCCTGTTGGTCGTAGATGAGAAGGTTGGAATTGTTGCTGATACCAAGAGCTCCCACCTGTTGCTCGAACTGGTCTTTGGCAGGAAGCATGTGGGGGAAGGGATTGGATTTGTCGCTGATTTGGTCAATGTCGAAGAAGACTGAATCTTTCGAGAGTCTTTGGGCCTCGAACTCCTTGTACGCATTGACGGGCGAGTTTGGCATGTACCACGACGAGTCGAGGGGAACTGTGGCGTTATCTGTGGCTGAGAGGAGTTCGCTAGCTTTCGAAGGCGAGACGACGGTCAAGTTTCTGCGAAGTGCAGGCAGAAGCGAGGAGACCAGAATTGGCCTGAAAAGGCGACTTTTGGTGGCAATACTCATTGATTAAGGGTTGGTGATGGGAGAGGGTGGCAAAAGAAAATGGGGAACATTACAAGAAAAAATAGACAAAGGAAAAAACAAAATAATCATGGGGGAAGAAACGCGAGTGATTTTATAAGAGGGTTTTTTTTTTTTTTTTGTGGCAAAAAATAAAACAAAAAAAAAGTTCAACTCAATCAAATCATCTAGTATTGAACAGCTCAACGCACAAAGCGGCTGGTACAGACGTTCCTGGCGCTGCTGAATGAGTCTGGATAGCAAGGCAATGTCGAAAGAGAACGAGGAGGACGATTTTGACGTGGCTTTGAGCGGCCAGCTCGGGCTCACAAACCTGGACATGATGTTTGATGGGTCGACCCAGCACGCCGAAGACGCTCTGGATTTCAGTGACGAGGACGAACTGGCTGAGGAGGAGGATGCGGGAGCGAACGGTGGTGGCTCCGACGAAAGCGGGGACGACGATGACGAAGACGACGATGACGACGATCTGATGAAGGAGCTGCAGGAGGAGGCAATGCAAGGAGTGGACGAGGACGAGGCCGCAGACGCGATTCCGGGTGGTTTGTTTGACACAAACATGGCTGGTGGCTTGAACACGAACGCCGGACTTGCAGATCTCGATTACGAGCACGCCAGCGCGCTGGATGACAACGACGACGACGAGATTGGGTTCCATATGCAGCAAAACGAGCCGGAACAGCCGGAACAGCCGTATGGAGAGCGCTCAGATACGCTGGACGAGAGCATCGTGTCTAGAGAGATGGAAGAGCCCGACCGGGAACGTGCGCGGGCCGAGTTGGTGGCGAAACTAAAGGCAGAACGTTTGGAAAAGGAAAGGAAAAACAAGGAAAAGTTGCTCAAGATCTATTATCCCTCGTTTCAGAAGGGCAAACCGCTCAAAATGCAGACCATTTTCCCAATTGCGCCGCTCGAGTTCAACTACCAAAAGCCGATGTCTGCGACACGTCCTCTGTTGCCCACTAGTTTGACGTTTGAGATCCAACGAGATTCGAGAAAGAGTTTCAAAACCGGTCCAAAGCAGGACAAATCGACACAGAAAAATGCACGGCATCAAGTATCGCTACTACAACAGCAACAGCAGCAGCAGCAGCAGCAACATGACTTCAACACACAGCAAAGAATAATTGAAATTACCGACCAAGATCTCTTAGAACTCGAGTCCAACGAGACGAAGCGGGAAAAACCAAAGAGAACCATTGAGTCGTACGACCGTGACATTGTTTTGTCTACAGCTGACTGGGACGACGAACAGATCTTTGACGCTGGCGACAAGCAGGTGCAACTGCCGCCAACAAAACGTCTCAAAGTGGACAGTTATGAGATGGATGGTTGGGATGACGAGGATGACGAGTTGATCTTTGATGGGGCTCTCAACACGGGTCTTTTGAGACTGGAAATTGACATGAACGACCCCAACATGCTGTTTGTCAAAGAACAAGCCGATAAAAACCAGTACACTGGAGAACAGAGGGTCAATCACGCCAAGATTCCAACAAACGAGAAACTATTGGAGTTACGTTTCAGCATATCCAACGACAAGGAGTACGACATTTTGAAGGAGAATTATCAATCAAAGGTGAGGTCCACAATTGGTCATCTAACCATCGATCATTCCAAGCCTGCCGTCAGATTGCAATCGCCATTCTACAAAGTCAAGCTACCTGTCAAAGATACTAGGTTCCCTCACAGACCGCAATTCACTGTGAGGCCGAACACGATCATGGTGTTCTCCAAAGTGAAGAACAGAAAGAGAAAGAGAGACAAGGGTAAAGAGGTGAAGGAACTATTCAAGAACTCTTCAGATTTGACGCTGGGAGACTCTGCGCACTTCTTTATGATGGAATACAGTGAAGAGAGCCCGATGATACTCAACAATTTTGGTATGACTTCCAAGCTGATTAACTACTATAGAAAGAGAAACGATGACGACAACATTCGGCCAAAGCTTTCAGTTGGTGAGACTCACGTTCTCGGAGTGCAGGACCGTTCGCCGTTTTGGAACTTTGGACTGGTTGAGCGCGGAAGTATTGTTCCAACACTCTACAACCGGATGGTGAGAGCTCCAGTTTTTAAGCATGATCCGCTCAGTACTGATTTTTTGTTGATTCGGAGTTCGGGAGGTGGTAGCTCGCAGAAGTATTTCTTGAGACACATCAACTTCATGTTCACGGTGGGACAGACTTTACCAGTGATGGAGGTTCCTGGTCCTCATTCTAGAAAAGTGACAGCCACTTCGAAAAACAGGCTCAAGATGATTGTTTACCGGGTCCTGAACTCGAATCAGCAGAGGCGATTGCTGGTGAAAGACATTGCCGACCATTTTCCTGACCAGAACGATATGCAAAACAGACAGAGGCTGAAAGAATTCATGGAGTATCAACGGAGTGGTGAAGACCAAGGTTACTGGAAAGTGAAGTACAGCGAGAAGCTTCCTAGTTTTGAGGAGACAAGAAACATGATTACTCCGGAAGACGTTGCGTTGCTTGAATCGATGCAAGCAGGTCACCGCCGGCTTGAAGATGTGGAGTCGTTTAGAAGAGAGAAATTAGAAGACGGGAACTCCACCACTGCCTCGTCTCCTCCTGCACACGGCGACGGCAGCGGTCACAATAGCAAAAAAGACCGGGACCTGAACAGCAACGAGGAACCACTGGCAGTGCAGCTTGCTCCATGGAACACAACTAGAAATTTCGTGAGTGCGATCCACGGGAAGGCAATGCTCCAAATTCACGGTGAAGGAGACCCCTCCGGAAGGGGTGAAGCGATCTCTTTTCTGAGAACTTCTATGAAAGGTGGATTCATCAAGAGCTCTTCTGCAGTGAATGGCAACGACGTTGCCTCGACTCCGAGTGTGTCGTTTTCGCCCAAGCCAACGGAAAAAGAAGACAAGAAGACCTCGTCGGCCGTCTCACACACTTACAACGTTGCAGTGCAACAAAAGCTGTATGAGGAGGAAATTGCAAAGATTTGGTACAAACAGCACAATGCTCTGTCAAAAGTCAGAAACAGTGACAAACCGCGGCCAGTGGATCAAAAAGAGCTCACAGACAGTTCTGCATTCAGGAAGGCGAACGCAGAGTTGGATCAAGAGGTCAATAACGAGAAACCACGGTTTTTGAAAATTACCAGAATGGTGAGAGATTCGTACGGAATCTTGCAAAGAAAAGTTGACATCATCAAGGATCCAAAAGTCGTTGAGTTGTACGTCAAGAGAAGACAGAAGAAGTTGCTTGAAGATCCGCTTGAGTTGGATACAGACGAAGTCATGTTGACAAACGATGCAGAAGAAAACAAGAAAGTTAAAAAGAAGCTGGAAGAGGAGCTGGCCAAGCTTCAAAAACTTCAGGAGAAGAAAAAAAAAAAGACTGCCGGAATCACAGCCGACAATATCGACAGCGAAGGTCGAATTAGTGGAAAGGGAATCGGGAAGGGAAAATCCACTAGCAGGCGATGTGCTACGTGCGGTTCGCTAGGTCACATTAGGACCAATAAGACTTGTCCACTGTACTACACTGTGCACAATAAGTCCAATCCAAACTACATTCCAGGAACAGAGGGTGCAGCCGAGCTATTGCAATCTGAAAGTCCACAATAATATCCAAAATCAGTTTATACTAGTTTCAATTGATGCGTTAAACTAACCATACGTAAAGTAACAAAAAATTTCAAAACTCGACTTTCAAGCCCCTCTCCCACGACAGTTGAAACAAAAATAATAAAAAATCCCAAAAAAAAAACCACTGCCCCGTTTTTTTTTCCCCAGATACTCCAAGTATAACACAAATGATAACAAAAAAGGGTATCAATAAAACCCCTATGACAAACTAGGCACATGACACACTTTATAATAACTCATAGGACACGTTTTCATTTTGAAAACAAGTCTCCACCCAGATCCAATAAGTGTAGAAAAGTCAGCTTCGTTCTTTCAATGAGGAAAAAACTGGAGCTTGAAAGCATCTTGCTAAAAGTCTCAAACTCATTTTTCAAAACCTCCAGCAACTCCAAAGATCCCTTGAGAGCACTCTCGTAGAACGATACAAGAGATGCAGTCGCTTTCGTTGTTGACGAAATCAACACATCGCTGCCTGACCTTGCGTCATTGCAATCCAACTGTAAAACCTGTTGTGGGGTCACAATGACTTTCCTCAGCCTTTGTGCATCCAGCGGAAGTATATCATCTTTGGAAGCAGAAATGAACTCTTTCCATAGCAAAACCAAAGTAAGACTCATCATCCCCACAGTGATTCCCAGAATCAACCGTTGCCTTGTGTTATTTGGAGCCTTACCATGACCGTTGTTTCCAGAACCTCCGATCGATGAGCGAGACGATTGTCTGAGCTTTTCTGCCGAGTTCTCAATCAAAATGGAGTTGACTTTGTTGAGAACTGGTGCTTTTGTGCTGTGCATCCGAGAAGTGGCAAGAATCTCCTCGAGAGGGAACGAGGAGGCTTCGAGGTTTGTGAGCAGTTCAATCACAGGCATGATGTCATCCTGGATCGTACTGAGTCGTATAGGTTCGCAGAGCATCAAATTCCTTAGCAATGGCCGCTCAAAAACAGACTCGTCAACAGTATTGGATTCGAGCGAGCCCACGAATATTGCAAGATATGGTTTTTTCACAAGGTTGGGCACAAGATAGTTGTTCGCATTGACGATGAGAATGATCAGGTCTGGGTTCTGGTCTGTGAAAAGGATGTTGCCCAAAGTCTTGCGATAGGTCCGAAGCCTGTTAACTAAAAGGTCTTTATTGTACCCAATGACCTGGATCCGAAGAGACTCAGTACGGTCTGCAATGTCGACGGTGCTTGAACCTGCAACACCAGCAGCCACGGCAGTCGCTTCAGTGAGGCTGGGAATTGACACTCGCGGCATCACAAACGAGGGCACTATAGTAGAGGAGTCGACGGTGATGTCGTCGTCGTCGTTGTCGTCGTCGTCTGAGGTATCTGAGGCTGACTCTGAATCAAAGACAATCACACGGTGATTGGACGTCTGGCCGGTGAGATCATCCAGGTTACGATCGTGTTCGTCGTTGTCGGAGCTTGATAGAATCGACCCCACATTTGGTGAATTGAAGTTGAACCTTGCTGTGGAGGAGAGACGCGTCTTGCTATCTGCCATTGCGCTAAAAGAGGGCACCGACTGCCACGAGGTGATTGAGAAATCGTTGTTGTTGTAGAAGCTTTGGTCTGCGGAGAGCGGAGGCACACGCTGATTTATCGTTGAGAGGTCCAGCTCAAGCTCTGGGTTCTGCAGAGCCTGGAACACCGACAAGTGTGGAGACAGGATGCTCTGAGACCGTTTGATTGCAGATCCATTATTGGCCACGGGGTCGTTAGGTGCACTGACAACGAAGCCGGAAGCCCCGGCCGGTATTTGTTCACCGCCGGGGCCGGCCCGGGAGGCCGGTGACGCCGACGACGAGACCGACTGCTGCTGCTGCTGCTGCTGCTGTTTCTTTGTCTTTTGCTTGCGACTCTGGAGCAGCATTTCGAAGGCAAGGAGGGTATTTGCGGGTATGGGAAGCGTTAGAACCCGCTAGCCGGTAGTTCGAGACAAAAACCGCTTGAAGTCCCACTGACGCGACTAGAGGAACAGGAACAAGACAAAAGACGGGGCCTGTGTTGAAAGAAACAAGAGGGCTCTTTGTGGCAAAGGCAAACAAAAAAAAAAAAAAGGAGAGACAAAGAGGGCAAATAAATAATTATTTGCTCTGAAAAAGCCAGCGGAAAATCCACAAACTAAATCCGAGTGTAGTGTGTGTAATCGTGCGATTTGAAGTGGCGCGATTCAAGGGTTCAAAAGGACAATCAAATAGGCCCAACAACCACGCTGGGAGAAACCCAACTAAAAAGAGCCACTAGAGCGATATCTCGTTTCAGATCCAGTCAGTGGCGGTGAGGCGGTGCGTGTGCAAGGCTTGATTATGTCAGACAAGGCCCGGTAAAGAGGAGTTTGTTCGCGCACGGTTAGCTAAGCAGGGTCATGGCAAGGCAATAACATAGTCTACAAATCTCCTCATGCACTAAGTCACGCATCCCTTGCTGTACTGTACGGCTGTATGCTATTACCCGGCATGTCGGTTACCGTCGGGGATGCTCGCTCTGACAGCTTGCGTTTCCCCACGCGTGTCGCGAAAAAAATAATCTAACAGCTGTTTTCGTGACGTAAGCACTTATGTTTTTTTTTTTTTCCCCCCCTTATCTTATCGGAACCGTTGTTTACTGACAGCTGTTTGGCGATTGGCGCGACAGGCAACGTGTTTGGTTATATATAGCTGTGCGTTATGTCTTTTCCGGCCAACCAACTGTTTGTCACCTTCTTGGAAACAGGTGGGGTTTGCAACACTTGCAAAGCTTGCCATGGTTTCCTTCGTTCAAAACAATGCGCTACAAGTTGAAGCTGCGTCCACGGTGGTGGACCTAAGCGGCAAGACCGTCATGCCTGGTGGGCCGCAACAACAACAACAACAACCACGGCGGTCGCGTTTCTGGTGGCCTTTTGGCAGCAGAGGTGTCTCAAAGTCTGAGACAGACGTTGCAGAACGCGACCCGCACCCGGTCTCGAGCGATTCGTCCAACAAAGTTATCGCAATGCGCAAAGTGGCTCCCGACGACGATGACGATGAGTTCATCGACATCCAGGTCAGACAACTGTCGTACGCCGAGGTTGCAGCATTGCAGTACCCGCCAGCGTCTGGTAGCCACTCCGCAGGGGCATGGAGCGGTTCCAGCGCGAACAAGGCGCACTCAATTCCCCGGGGCAAGGGCCACAAAGACTCTGTTGTTGTTGACCAGGATACAGATTTGGAGAAGTCGGTGACCGACATTGAGTTTGCCGACAGTTACAAGCGGAACAAGAAGTACATTGTGGCTGAAGACCGTGTGATCCTGGCGGGTGCAGCCGCAGAGACCGATGTGGATGCAGAGACTGATGCGTTTGACAAGCGGATGCCTAAACGGTTTGCGAAAAACGGCAAATACATCAAGAAACGCGAAACAAAGTCCTGAGCAATGGCGTTTGGCTAACGTGTTTGTGCTGTGTGTAAAGTTCTAGTGTGTTGTTAATATGGATGATAATGAACGATGAAACGGCGAGCAAAGCGTGCGGGCAGTGCGAGTCGTTTCTCTGTAGAGCGAGACGTTGTTCTCCCTACTCCAAGTGGGATTGAGGGAGACTGAACAGGTGTAGATTAACATTTTGGGTGTGCATCTTTCTCAATTGATTGTCTCCCATCTCCTTGAACGAGCTCTTGGCGAGTCACTTACAGCATACGGCAACCCAATGGCACTTTGCTCGACAACCAGACAGTTGTGTCAAAGAAGAAAAATTCATCTTGAAGGGTAAATTTCGCCAAAAAAATAAAAAATTATTTTGAAAAAAATCACTTCAATTATAAAATCTCCCCTTTTTATCCCTCTTTTTCCCGCTCCTTGTTTGCCATCTTTATTCCTTTACAAACCGCAATAAAAAATGGCCTTTAGAAGAGTTTTCAAGTCTGTTTCGCTCATTCCGGTGCATGATGTCATTGGCGACGACGCGCTCCACAACGTCACAAGCTCGTTCAGCGAGTCCGACATCATGTTTGAGTCTCCCACCGCCACTGCCAAAATGAGGGCAAAAGCTTCGAAACCCACCACCACAAATGGCACCCAGACCGCAATTCTTGCACAAGGAACCCCCCGGGGCGTCGGTTTCTGGGAACTGAAAGCCAGAAACGAGAGAAACAAGCAGAACGAGCGCCACGCAACAAAAGATAAAATTAACAAGAAGAAAACACCTCCCGCCTCCAGGAAATCGCCGCCGCCGTCGATCCAAGCGATCCAGCCGCCTCCAGGAACCTCTTTGCCACAGGTACAGGTACAGGCAACTGCATCAAACCAGGAAACCATCTCCACTTGCAGCAGCTCGCTCGAGGTGAACAAGTCGCAAGAAGCGTCGCAGGTCAATAGAAAGCAGATATTGCTCAGCGAGCCTTCAAACAGCACCCCGTGTAGTGCAGGGAACAACAGAGTCGCCACCGAAGATGTGGATGACCTGGGACGGTTTTGTGCCGAGAGACTGCGGGAATACGAGAACCACGTCAACGTAGAGATCAACAATATCTCAGAACTCATGAGTCGGGGAGGTGACGGAGACACCAGAGTGGAACCCGGATTGGAGAATACTGCAGAAACCAGCACAGAAACAGAAACAAGACTTCTTTTTCAGCAGGAAAACGACAAAACCCTTGTCGGGGCTGCTTCAACCACAGACACAGACTCGAAAACTTCAGAGGATTATCATTCAATTATCTACAACAACCTCAACTCAACGCTGAATCGTGCCATGCGCCGCATGAAAGAAGTGGAATCAGCCATAGTGGAGAAACGGGATCAACTACACAAAGAACTTGACCAAAAGTTCAACGAGATTGATCGCGTTCATAAACTGAAAATGAGCCAGTTCCTCTATAAGACTGAACAATCTATTGAAAAAATGATCTCTAGCGAAAGTGACATCATTGATAAAGTTTTCAAGGCGCAGCAATAAATCATACAACGAGGCTTTGCGCTCAGGGTTTATTTTTTTTGATACTCTCCCGTTTGCGGCTCGGCTGAACGTGATTGTGAGGAAGATTTATGATAAAGTTCAAACCATTGCTCGCTCTCTTTCCCTACTGTTGCTTATTTTTCTCTGCTCCAATCAATCACCGAAAATACCATGAACAGTATTCCAGAACCAACACGCGCACATCAAGCACCAGACGGACCTCCTCCAGGTTTTACTGACGAGAAAAGGGCCACTACAACCCATGCTCGTCCTGCCGGACCGCCTCCGGGCGCTGGTGCTGGTGCTGGTGCTGGTCTACGTCATGAGACTACACTAATTCCTGTTGAGCGTGAAGAATACATAGCACTTTTGAAGTACACATACGTCACAATCAATCGCATACAAGCTCCAGACCTGTTCAAAGAATACCTGAGGTCAATTGGCAAGAAGAAACGGGCACTTTTTGGGAGTTCCAAAGAAAACAAAGAGTTGGGACGTGACTTTGACAGAAAGCTAGTTTGGAAAAACAACAGTACCAAGAGGTTTTATAGCACAGACGAGGATTTGCTGAATGTTTTTTCCCAGGATAACTGTTTGCCTCGAATTCGTCGTCTTGCAAACAGATTTGGAATGCCAAACAAGGAGTATTTGTTCTACGACTTGTGCCAAATTTGTCTGTTTGACGTGATCTTCTACATTGACAACTCTGGTTCAATGTCCTCGGGAAACAGGCTGAAACAATTACGTGATTTTCTTTCTTTGTTCATCAAAGTCAATGTGAGCAATCAGCCATTGAAAGTGCGAATCATGAACAACCACCGTGAGATTGCTCACACATTACGTTCTTACAATGTGGATCTCAACAACATCACTACCGAAGAACAATTACAACTGTTGTTTGACCACATGAGCGTCAGCGGTGTCACTCCATTGGCTACGAATCTGCTTGACCTTGTGATCAAGCCCGAGGTTTTGGATAAGAAGTTTTTGCTCAAGCCTGTTTTAGTGGTTGCATTCACCGATGGTGCACCAACCAGAGACCGGTACTCGTTATCTCAGGTGATCAAAACGGCACAATCGCATCTCCAATCGATGGGGCTTCCTAAGCGTGGAATATGCTACCAATTGGCTCAGATTGGAGATGACAAGGCTGCTGGAGAGTATCTGGACAGTTTGGACGATGATCCTCGTATTGGAGATGTCATAGATTGTACATCACCAATTGAGAAAGAGCTCAGACAGATGTCTCGCAAGGATCCCGAATTATCCAACGAGATGAACTACGTCAAGAAGTTGCTATTGGGTGCCATTGACCTCACATACGATTCGATGGATGAGGTGAACCATGCAGTGTATTGATGAAGAAAGTTGGTTATAAGCGATTGTACTAAATAGCTATAAAGAAAAACCAAAAAAAATCCTACAATTATGGTCTGATTATGTAATGTTCAAGGATTGAGGAAGGGAAAAAAAAAGTCTGCATTATTCGCGCAGCTCTGTGCACCGCACTTATGCGGAACAAGCCTTGGCCCTGATTGGCCGGCAAAAAAAACAGCGAGCTCAAAAGTGCTCGAAAAAAAGCGAGTTAGCGGAAATAAAACAAAAGCATTAAATGTTTTATTCTTTGACATAGACTCGCAAACACATTACAGCAAACTCAATCATCACACAACATGTCGTCTGTTGCCAAGAGTGCCGCCAACAAGCTGGACTGGTCCAAGATTGTGGGCCAATTGGGTCTTTCCGGCCAAACTGCTGCCGCTTTGACTGCTTTCAAGAAGAGAAATGACGAGGCCAAGAGAGTGCTCTACGAGTTGAAGCAACAACCAACCGATGTGGACTTTGCCTCTTACAAGAGCGTTTTGAAAAACGCTGCCATCGCTTCCAAGATCGAGGGGGACGTGTCCAAGTTCACTGCCAGCAAGGCCAACCTGTCCAAGCAGTTGAACCTGATCCAGTCTTTCGAGGCCAAGGCTATTGAGAACGCCAAGGAGACCGAGAGTGTTGTCCTTGCTGAGCTGTCCGAGCTCGAGAAGACCCTTGACAACATTGAGTCTGCCAGACCATTCGACCAGCTCACTGTCGACGACGTTGTCAAGGCTAGACCAGATGTCGAAGACAAGGTTCAAGACATGGTTTCCAAGGGAAGATTCGAGGTTCCAGGTTACAAGGAGAAGTTCGGCGACTTGGTCATCATGTAAGAGCGTCCGCCCGCACAAAAGCATATTATCTAGACCATTATTACACAGAGCTACCATATTCCTTCTAGAGAAGAACAATTACGTGATCAGCTCCCAAGTTTGCGTTACCTTATGTGTATGTTTTGTTGAAATTACGTTTACGAAGACACACTTATTACTTTTATTTTGTCGTAAAACAAGAGATGGCATTTGTGAAAAAAAAAAAAAAAAAATAAGATGTGGATTTTTTTTTTTTATTTCGCC
>PPHT02000049.1:0-13408 GCA_003705115.2 Ogataea henricii | reverse complement strand
CGCCGCCAAAGTCGCTGAGTGCCAACGGTTTGGCTATATTGAATCTCAGTGTCAGTAATATACGGACAGGGATCGGTGGCAAACAGATTGTGGAATTGGTTGTCCATCCGGCAATTTCTGGGAAAAAGGGCCAGCAATCGGAAAATATCGAGATTGGAAACTTCAAAGTGGGAGACATTGTGAAATTGGACCGCTATTCTGGAGGAGGAAACACAACCAAGAAGTTGAAGAACTCGTCTAAGAAAGAAGACCAAAAGGAGGCTGAAAGTGCAGTTGCAGTGGACGCCGTGGTGATTTCCATCTCTGCAAGACAGATCAACGTGGCGGTGTCGTTTGACTCGACAACGGCTGCGGGAGCGGCGGTGGAAGACAGGTTGTACTCGTTCTACGAGTCTGATGTGAAGGTTTGGCTTGTGCAATTGAGCAACGAGATCACATACAATCGGATGGAATCTACAATGAGAAAGCTGGGAGAGCTCAATGAGCATTCTGCAAACGACGTGGTGAAACTGGTTCTCGGGAAATCACAGTTTGCGGCACCAAACTCTGCCGCTGTTCAGACGACCAAAGAGACTTTAGGATGGTATAACGATAGCCTCAACGAGTCGCAGAAAAGAGCCATTGCCTTCAGCTTGCAAAGCAATTTGAGCATCATTCATGGACCTCCAGGAACTGGTAAGACCAGTACACTAGTGGAGCTTGTTCGTCAAGCCATTATGCAAAAAAGAAGTGTTGAGCAAACTGAACGCAAACGGATACTAATCTGTGGACCTTCCAATGTTTCAATCGACACGATCGTGGAAAGACTTTCTGCATTTTACCCCGGGAGCTCATATTCGAAACTTGTTCGTATCGGACATCCTGCAAGGATTCTACCTCAGATCCTCAAGCATTCTCTAGATTTGATTGCAGAAAACGATTCAGGAGATGTTCTGAAGGGGATTTTGAGCGACATCAATCAACTCACAAAGAAGACGAAGAAAATCAAGAATTACAGAGAGCGTAGAGAAGCGTATCAAGAGATTAAAGAGTTGAAAAAAGACCTTAGATCGAGGTCGAAGAAAGCGGTGAACGATGTTCTTGTCGGCGCAGAAGTGGTTGCGGCTACTCTTCATGGATCATCTGCCAGAGACCTTGTGAATTGTATCAGGGAACGTGGTGATCTTTTTGACGTTTTGATTATTGACGAGGTTTCGCAAGCGTTGGAACCTTCGTGCTGGATACCTTTGATTTACCATCAATCATTGAAAAAGTTAATCATTGCCGGTGATAACAAGCAACTTGCACCAACGCTCAAGACACGGCTGGATGCCAAGGTGGTGAAGACTTTGAGCAAGACTTTGTTTGATAGATTGATTGAGATCCACAGGAATCATGAACAATTCACGTGTTTTTTGAACATTCAATACCGGATGAATGAGAAAATCATGCGATTTTCAAGTGATGAGCTCTATGGCGGTAGGCTTGTTGCAGATGAAGGTGTGAAGCACAAGAAAGTGCGGGATCTAATCGAACAAGACGATAATGATGATGACGACGTAAATGAAGAGATCATCTGGTTTGATACGCAAGGAGGGGATTTCCCAGAGAGGAACGATGATGATGACAATGGTGAAGGACACGGCAGTTTGCAGTCATCGAAGTACAATGAAGGAGAATGTCTAGTTGTTCTCAAGCATGTGCGGTCATTGATTGAGACCCACGGCTTGAGGCAGGAAGATATTGGCATTATTTCACCATACAGTGCTCAAGTTTCGAAGCTAAGGAAACTGGTGAGAGAGGGAGAAGAAGGCGGCGTTGGTGCGAGTTACAAGAACATTGAGATCAGCACAGTGGATGGATTCCAAGGGAGAGAGAAGGAGGTTATAATCTTGTCGTTAGTGAGATCTAACGATGGACATGATGTCGGGTTTTTGAAAGACATAAGACGTTTGAATGTGTCCATTACAAGATGCAAGAAGCAGCTTTGTGTGGTTGGAGATATGGAGACCCTTGCTCAAAGCAAAGTAGTCTTTCTCAAGAGATGGTGTGATTGGTGTGAAGATAATGTGGATGTTCGGTACGTTGACATTACAGAATTGTATTAGAGCGTGGAGGTGGAAACTGTGTATATAGTGTTACAAATGAGGAAGCCAGAAGCACACCTCTGTGTCTGCTGACGTGAGCATGCAAGATGTTGGGTTGAATTTGAGCATTCGAGGCAAAGTTTTTGTTTGGTTTGGGAGTTGCTTGACTGGTTGAAGGTTTAGAGGGTCTGTCGAGGGATCTTTTGTTTCGAGTGGTTTCAAATCCCAGAGGAGGATACATCCGTTTCCATTTCCGCCCAGAATGAACCTGCAATCTGGTGACATGGTGAGGTTCCCGATGTCGGGGAATTTGCGTTCAACTAGCGGGAGTTGACTTCTCAAGCGTGCGACCAAGTTGAGGTTGTAAGCGTCGAGGACGAAGTGTTCTGGGGCGTCGGAGGTGGTGAGGACGATGTATTTTTGGTCGTTTGTGAACTCGAGATTGATGACTTTGATACCTGTGAGGAAAGAAGAGCAATCAGTGGATATGATGGGCTGTTCGATGAAATTTTCGAGCGAATGAATCCTGAGGATGTTTGTGTAGTTGTTGTGGATGGCCACCACGCAATTGAGAGGGTCCAAGGCAATGACATTTGGGGCGTTGGGTGTTGCGAGTAATGCCTGACAGTTTGGGGTTCGAGGGTCCCAGAGACGTACAGTGTTGTCCAGCGAGGCGCTCACGAACACGTCTTGAGAGTCGCCCATTTCGAGTGCTGTGACCTGTGCATTGTGGCCTTTGAAATAGCGGATGAACGAGTTATCTTGCAACGAGAGATAGCGAATGATGTCATTTTCCTTTGTAGATGCAAAAACGCAATTGTTGTCTCTGCGGGTGAACTTGGCAAGATGGCAGCCGTATTTTTTCGAGTAGGTTGGCTTGAGATGTTTGCCTCTGGTGACGTCGTATAGATGGATGCTTTCGTCGACTCCAGACGAGATCAGAAACTGGCCAGACCGATCGTAGTCTAGACACGTGATTGGCGTGTCTGGTTTGTGGCTTCGGAACACTTTAGACGGTGCAAATGAAGCGAGAAGTTCTGGCGTGATTGTTGTCATGTGCAACGGTGGCGAAAAGGGGGTGGAGGAGGAGACTTGTGATTTGGAATATGAGAAATGAAATAAGATGTAAAAAAATAGAAAAAAAACCTTTTTTTTTTTTTTTGAAATTTGATTTTTTTTTTCCTTCTTGTCTATCTCATTTTACATTTTTTGGCGTAATTCAGAGATAATAAGAGAGCATAGAAGTACAATTTTATTCACGTCAAGATGGGTGTAAGTGTTGACTGTTTGCGTGGTCTTTGAGTCTTTGAGTCTTTGCTAACAGCTGTGTTCAAGCTGGGAAAATACGTTCACTATGCGTTCGATCTGGTTCTGATCTCGATGGTGCTGGCTGCAGTGAAGAAGACAACGGGGTTCACGCTGACGGTGGACCAGATCGCACAGGAGCCGAGCTCGAGAGCAGTCCTCGCACGGTTCCTGAGTCTGGGCGAGGTGTGCTATGGGTCGTTTGAGTCGTGGTGCAGAGGTTCGAGGCTGTTTCGGCAGAAGAGGATCGAGAACTTTGACGATCTCAAAGACGCCGTGAGGCACGGGGTCAACCACGCGATTGACGAGAGCAGATAGCAAGAATTAATGGAATTGGTTTGGTGATACTTTTGTTTGTGCAACTCGGAAGGTGGACCGGGCCTTACTGACTGGTTCGACTGGCCGCGGGCCCCTTTACTCCACGTTCCTGTTGCAGAACGAACAGAAATCAACTACTCGTGGGCACAGCTTAGCTGTTGTTGTCTTCGAGCTCCTAAAATGGAGTCTGTGAGGAGGTTGGTCAGGTTGAAGAACTTCAACTTTTTTCTCCTCCTGGCCAACCTAACAAGTCCTCTCAGACTATAAGGCATAGGGGTACAGTAATCTATTCACAGGTACACGACGTTATTTTTCCTCTGGTTCCTCCTCTGGAACAAGAGCTCCAGCATTGTCGAGCAGCTCGGCAAGCTCACCGGTCTGACTCATGCTCATGATGATGTCGCAGCCGCCAACAAACTCCTTGCTCACGTAGAGTTGCGGAATGGTTGGCCACTCGCTGTACTCCTTGATTCCTTGTCTGAGCTCTGGGTCTTCAAGCACGTTGTAGGCAGCAAACTTCTCTGGGTCAACGCCCTGCTGGCCCAGCACCTGGATCGTGGCTCTGGAAAACCCACACGCTGGGGCCTGTGGAGTTCCCTTCATGAAAAGCACGACCGGGGCAGAAGCGACCGCCTTGTCGATGGCGGATCTCGTCTCATCTGAGATCCATCTGATTGGCGAGAGGAATGCGGTTCTGGCAGGACGGATCTGGGTTTGTTAGTAAAATCAGGTCAACAACAACTGGCACGCAGGGAGACTTACAAGCGGACGGGTTTGCAACAGTGTTCTTCTCAGCATTTTGGTGGGCGATTTCTGGTGGCTCTACAAAAAACTCTATCGCTTTCTTTACCAAACCAAAACTGACTAATGGATAAAGAAAAATTGGGGCAAACGGGGAAAAAAAAACTATATTTTTTCTAGCCAGGGCAAAATCGACCGCGCGAGCCAACGGACGGGCGCGTCGATCGACGCCGCCTCCCCAATACGTCGATTAGCGCAGGGGCTGCCTGCACAGTCAGCCCACAAAGTGCCTCCCCTTCCCCCCCAAATAGGCAGCCAAAACAGCCCGGAGACTGGTTTCGCACCACTGGGGAAGGTTGTCGGAGAAATTGCACTTAGTTGCGGAATGTATTTAGTGTCGTCCCCAATGAGCCAATTTCAAGATTTGTCGGAGTTTTACCAGGCGGGTTTTACCAGGCACCAGCCAACCCCAGCACAAGAGAGTGGAACGGCAGTTCTCTGTGGCCGGGCCCTGCGGTGCTCCGCGGTGCTCCGCTGGCGCCACCGCTGGTGAACTGTTGCGGCTCAGATCGCAATTCCCCCCTCGGGAGAATCAAAAAAGCAAGCCATTTTTTTTTTTTTTCCTCTCGATAAATACGAGAAGAAAAATATATATATATTTAGATAGCCATATAATCTGTAGAGATAAGGCCGGACGAGCTTTTTGGCAGGCCCAGAGAAAGTTTGAGCTCTCAAACAAAGCGATCGCACGAGCCTGCAACATCAAACACCTCGGATAACGGTACTCTGCGCCCGAAATACCGCGTTACCCCCGCACACTGTACCACACCATAGAAATCAGTTCCAAGCCACAATTCACTCTTTTACACTTGCGCAATACCCTCAAAGACATCGTCAACGTCTTGAACAGCAACACACATAATGACTCCAGACACGACACCCGCAAGAAACAACTCTGCACGAACCGCGATGGCGGGATCTGGTTTTAGTCCGGAAATCGTCTCCTCGCAACATTGGACCACCACAGCAAGAACCACCCTCGACCCTGAAACTTACGAAATGATTAGTGGCGTCCGTCCTGGAGGGCTTCAGCCTGCGTTTCAAACTGGAATCCAGCGATTTCAGCCCCTACAGCCCCAACAGCCCCAACAGCCCCTACAGCCCTTCTACAACCACACAAACGAAAACATCCAGTTATACCATGAGAGATACTCTTCGCCACAACCGTCCGCGTACCCGTTCTTTGACGACAGCGAACCCATGCCGCTCGCCACCACCACCACCGCCACCACCGCCACAGACAGCGTCACCAGCGTCACCAGTCTGAAAACCCCAGATCTCGGACTCACCCCCAATACGTCGATCCACTCCAGCGTCTTCAAAGGCGAGCCGGTGGGTCTCGAAGAGCTGCTTGTCGAGTCGGCCGACACCGCCGACACCTCGGCCGCCAACGTCCAGCCCGACGGGGACGATAACGCCGACCCGTTGTACGACTACCTCAGCCAGTACATTCGCATGGATATGATTGACGAGCCGTCTTGCAGCTCTCCGGAAGTTGCGTCCATACCGCAGGAAACACGCCCGGCCACTGACGCCGGCCTCGGCATCTTCAACGCTCCTGTTTCGCCAGAGTTTGTGCGCTCTCCAGCTTCCACTGTGTCGCCGAAAAGAAGCTCTTCGTCGCTTCTTTACAAAGAGGGAAACTCCGAAAAGCTACCGACGAAAAAACTCGTCAAGTCTAGCAAAACGTACACGAAATCGCCGTCAGTTTCGGCAAGAAAGCCCGTTGTGCCGTCGAAGAAAACGCTCTCAACGACGCAAATGGCCACGGCTGCGGCTGCGGCTGCGGTTTCCTCGCAGCGCGTGCCGAAACGGCAGTCGAGTCTGCCGTCGTTTTCGTCGGCAGCAGCCATTGCAACGACAATGGCAAGAAACCCAACGGCAGCTACGAAAACCACAAAGACGCTGAAATCACCGAAACCAAAACCAAAGTCAAAACCAAAGCTCAAGAAACCAACGTCGCAGATAGACATGGACGCAGACAACGGGTTTCTTTCGTTTGTGTTTGAGGCAGCGCCGTCCAACGGCTCCATCTCGTCAAACTCAACGGTCTCCTCGGCCACGTCGTCAGTGTTGAGCGGCAGCACGCCGACGCCGACGCCGCTGTCGACGCCCACGACGATGGCCACGCCCACGTTTATCATCTACTCGCAGAGCGAGTCGTCTCGCATGGTTCAGCAGAGTCCAATCTCTGCCACTGTGAGTCGGTTGTCGAGACTGTCGACAGCAGCCCCAACAGCCCCAATAGCCCCAACAATAGCCCCAACCACAGCCCCAGTGGCAGCCCCAGCGGCAGCCCCAGCGGCCGTGTCGCCGCCCTCACGTGCCCCTCCAAGACGAAACACAGAGTACGCTCACACGCACGCTCACACGCCCTCGCACTCGCACTCGCACTCGCACACTCACACTCACACTCACACTCACGCTCACACTCACACTCAAACGCACACTCACGAGTACGATCTCAAGTACAACAGCGACTTCCAAAAGAGCATTTCCAAGTTCCCGAAAGACAACGTCATTCCGTTCGAGCCCAAGATCTACCGCAACATGCGTGAAGGGCTGATGGAGTTTCAACTGCAGGTTCCCAGGCAGAAACGTTGAGCGCCTTTGCTAGCTATGTATGTAAACCTGTTTGCAGATATATAATATATATATTATGGATGTGCGCAGCAGACCCACGCGTGTTTAGTATCATTCGCATCGCACGAGCGCGAAGAGTAAGCTGGTTTCCACGGTTTAATTGTGTCGCACACTCAAGCATGCCCGCGGTCTGCACTGTGGCCGTTCGCCTCGCACGCGCAACTGTTGAAGAAAAACAACAAGTTGTCTATTCATTGAAGGAAAAAAAAAAAATTGTACAGCGATGCTTATTCGGACCGCCCCTAAATTTTTCGCGGGCAGGCTGGTGCATTAATTGCTGAGCCTTGTTAAAAGCACCATCATCGGCATTTTTCTTTGACCAACACATTTGTAGGTCGATTGATGGAGGCGAACCGTGTGCACAGCAATAAAAGGAGTCCCGAGTGACAGATAGAGACGCAATCAGCAGCAGAAAACGCACTCGAGCGGCATCCAGCACTACATTCTGCTCTACAACACATGAGTTTAGACGAGGCCAAAGACCTGAATTTAGACCATCTGGACGCCTTCGGCGGCACGATGGTAGGCGGGACAGGCCCTTCCGGTACCACTACGGGGCCTGTATCTCCCAACTCCCGCGAGACAGCCGCGGGAAAGCAGTCTGGGACGGACTTTGTCAAGAAACTGTTTCAAATGCTCGAGGAAAACTCGTATGCAGACATTGTGCGGTGGTCGGACGCAGGTGACTCTTTTATCATCACCGACACCAACGAGTTCACCAAACAGGTGCTTCCGCGTCACTTCAAACATAGCAACTTTGCATCGTTTGTTCGACAGCTCAACAAGTATGACTTCCATAAAGTGAAGATATCAAATGAGCTGAGACAGCGTTATATGATTGAGAACATTTGGGAGTTCAAGCATCCGGATTTCCAACGCAACAACCGCGCTTCTCTCGAAAACATCAAGCGGAAGGTGCCAATCAAAAAGGAAGGCGAGACGGCTGGCGGAGGCGCAGCGTGCTATGTCTCGATCAACCAGTTCCGCAACCTACAGGACAGCGTTGACTTTCTCGAGAAACAGAACCAGACGCTTGCCAGCAGTGTTGAGAAGTTACAGGCTGACTTGCAAGGCCTAACAAGTAAATACAACACGATGGTTTCGAGTCTGCTTACAACCAAGTCGATCAACGAATCCTACTCGCGGTCGATCGACGCGATCGCGAAGTCGCTCGCGCAGATCGGCGTCGATCTGCCTCCACTCGACTTGCCATTTGTGCAACACCACGCCAAAAGCGCTTCGTCAACGTCAACCACCACTGCCATCACCAATGCGTCCAGCACGCCACAACAGTTCATGGCTTCGCCGCCCACCGCCGGCAAACCCCCTGCCGGATCGGTGCCGCCTCAGCCACAAACACAACCACCTCAGTCTCAGCAGCCCCAACAGCCCCAAACCCAGGCACCCCAGTCTCAACAGCCTCAGCAGCCCCAATCTCAACAGCCCCATTCGACCGCGACTGACGAGCGTCTTTTCGATAGACCGCCCGGATCTGGTCTTCACGTTCTTCTTGTCGAAGACGATCAGGTCTGTATCCAGCTGTGTCGCAAGTTCCTCATGAGGTATGGCTGCACCGTTATGGTGGTCACAGACGGCCTGGCAGCAATCAGCACCCTCGAGAAAATCAAGTTTGATCTCGTCCTTATGGACATTGTGATGCCAAACCTCGACGGGGCGTCGGCAACCTCGATCATCCGCAATTTCGACATGGACACCCCAATTATCGCCATGACCGGAAACTACCAGCGCCAGGATTTGGTCACCTATCTAAATCACGGAATGACAGACATTCTCGCCAAACCGTTCACAAAAGACGATCTCTACATGATTCTCGAAAAACATCAGATGGATAAGCGACTAATCTACCCGCACAATGACCCCTACAACCCGCACAACCGCCAGCAGAGCCAACAGCCTCCAGCTTCAGCTCCGCAACAAGGTCCAGGCTCCACAGGGGCGTCCGCGTCTGCTGCTGGACCTGCTACAACGTCTCAGCCACAGCCAGACCCGCTCGTCGTCGACCCGGGTAACCCCATTCCAGTCAAGTTAGAACAGGACTCTGAAGCCAATGTTAAGCGTCAGAAGCTGATCTGACCTTGTGTATTAATTTTTTTTTCTAAGCATGTCTCGTTTATTGTTGTATCAACTCCTCCTCCTCTTTTTTTGTTTTTGCTTATGTAATGCGCTATGTCAGCAGGGATGAAGAAGTCGCGAACTACTTAATGATTTTGTCGGGTTTTTCAGTATTTTTTTTTGACTTTTTTTTTTTTTTTTACTTTATAAAATCCTCGAAAACATCGAAGTTAACGGTGAAAAGTTATATCGTTTTTGAGATATCCAAACACCACCAAAAATGTTTTTCAGCCGGTCAATTGTGCGCCAAGCAGGCGCAAAACCGCTGAGATGGAACTCGACACTGGCGTTTGTGGAGACTGCCGGATCAAAAATCACTCCTCCCTCGTTGTCTGCGCTTACAGCAGCAACTCAGATAGGCAAGCCAATCACCGCGATCGTCTTGGGCTCTGAGGCAGCTGCTGCCGCCCAGGAACTTTCCAAAGTGTCGGCCGTGGCCAAGATCCTTGTTGCCAAGTCCGACAAGTACGACCACTACCTTCCCGAGGAGGTTTCGCCGCTCGTTGCCTCGCTGTTAAAAGACTCATCATTCACAAACTTTGTGGTGCCAGCTTCTGCTGTCGGAAAAAATTTCTTGCCTAGAGTCGGTGCAATCTTGGACCTGCAACCGGTTTCGGATATCATCAAGGTGGTTTCCCCAGACACATTTGTGAGACCAACATACGCCGGTAACGCTTTGCTGACGGTGAGATCCAAGGAGCCACAGGTTCTGGCTTCGGTGAGAGCTTCTGCTTTTGCGCCAATTGAGGTCTCTTCTGAGGCTAGAGACGTTCCTATCGAGGAGGTTGAGTACGTTGAGAGCGGAAACAGAACCGAGTTTGTTTCCGAACTTCTCGTGCAATCCGAAAGACCGGATTTGGGCTCGGCCAAAGTGGTTGTTTCCGGTGGTCGCGGATTGAAGAGCAAACAGGAGTTCGAAACCATAATCAACCCACTCGCAGAGAAGTTGCACGCTGCTGTCGGTGCCTCGAGAGCTGCGGTGGACGCTGGTTTCTGCGACAACTCGTTGCAAGTGGGTCAGACCGGAAAAGTCGTGGCTCCAGAGTTGTACATTGCCGTGGGTATTTCCGGTGCCATCCAGCACCTGGCTGGAATGAAGGATTCCAAGATCATTGTGGCCATCAACAAGGACGAAGAGGCTCCGATCTTTGGCGTTGCCGACATCGGGCTTGTGGGCGATGTGTTCGAGCTTGTTCCGGAGTTAACCAGCAAGTTGTAGCGGATACGCTGCACGTAAATAACCAAATATGTACATTGGCATCCAGCGCTTAAGTTGCCCAACAAAGAAAAAAAAACGTCCTTCTCCTCCTCCAAGTAAATAAAAAAAAAATATATATCCCTCTTTTTTTCTCGAGACTATAAAAAGGTCTTTTTATCCCTTTTTTTTTGCTTCCCTCTTTATGTTTTTCCTCTCATCTCCCGATATAGCGCTGCGTACATTCACAGACTCTTTCATATTATGGCTTACGACAAATCATCAGAACTAGAACAACAGGCTTGGGTTGCCCACCAATACGCTGAGCGCCCTGCTCTCGCAGCCTTGACCGGATTGATTTCATCGTTCCCTGTGGCAAAAATCTTCACATCTAACGCTGTTCCAATTTTGATCTGGAGAGAGAAAAGACAGGAGGCAAGAACTCAGGCAAGAGCTGCCGCCAAATAGGCAATTAGCGCTGGGCGGCGCTGGGCGGCCTCGAGCGGCGTCGAGCGGACGACGAGCGGCGCTGGACGGCCTGCCAGGAGGCCGTACAGGGTCGGCCCAGTTTACGCCAGAAGACTGAACGCTCTGGGTTTTTTTCTTTTTCTGTCGGTTCAATCTTCGATACATCACACCGTATAAAACAATAGAGAAAAACGAATGTGGGAGAGAACACAGGTGTTTGGAGTCAAAATGGACCCGGCGAGCGCAGCTAGCTGTGCACACACACGACGCTTCGCGGTTGGGCGCAATCTTTTGTCCTCCTCTGATAAATAATCATACTATAATACTTGACGTTCGCCATTAATTGTCCGTTAATAAAATTTCGTAAAAAATAAGCTGGGCGTAGACTCAGTCTTTGTGCTTGATCGAGTCAAAGATGGAGCACGGTTGTTTGTCTGACGAAGGCTGGGCAGAGTAACCATACGTGAGCGAAGGTGTCGACATTTTGTCGTAATCGTTGGCACTGCGGGTTGTTGATTGCGACGAGTTTTCAAACTCAAAAAGCGGCGTTGGTTCTCGGTACGATGTTCTTTCTGAAGACGTTGACTCGTGTTCGTGAGCACTGACGCGTCTCAAGACAACAGGCGCGATTTGCGTGTTGCGGTTCACTTTCAGTGACCGCTTTGGTATTGCTGTTGCCATGGACACGTCGTCCGACACGGTTGTTGTTGAAGAATCGTCCGAGACCGGCGTCACGAGCCCGAGCATGGCATCGTTTGCCGTTGATGGGATCTCTGTGGTGATGAGGTCTGCTGGTTTTTGTTTGCGGTGGTGGATTTTGCGTATTTTTTTTGGCATTTCCGGCTCTGTTGGGGTTTGTACTGGAGGAGATTTGAAACCTTTTGGACGCGGGCGTACGAGTCCCAACACTCTTCTGTTCTTTTTGCGGGCGGGTTCTGCGGATGCAGAGGGTTCTGATGAGTGTTGGTGATCCATGCGTCGCTTGCTGTTTGTGTCGTGTTTTGGTTGTGATTTGGATCGTGGAATCGCGCGGATGTTTTGGTCGTTTGCGTTGAGGTCTTTGATCAGCTTTGACACGTCCCGTTCAAAAGTGCCAATCACGTCGTCAATCATGACCCAGATGTCTTCGAACTTGACGAGATCTTCCGCCTGGTAGAGACGGTACTTGCTGAGAAAATCAGAGTAGATTTCCGCGTGATCCTCGTCGTAAATGATCATTTTCTTGTTGAGTTTGAAGAGTCTCATGGTACCGTCGTGCCACATTTTGGTTTTTTTTGCCGTCTCTTTGGTCCAGAGCACCTGGTACTCGGAATACTCCGAGTGCTCAAGATGCCTGTAGGAGAGCGGCACTTCTGTGCTCATGGGGTTCGTCTATCGAAGAGTGGGAATTGAGGTAGTTTGACGAGTACAAGAGGGCAAACAAATTAATTGATTGATCCTATTTTTTTTTTTTTTACTATTTTGAGAAGGTCTGTGGGTGTGGCGGTGCAGCACCGCCACCCACACAACGCGACATGACAACAACAAACGAGCAACGACGAGCGAAGCGAGTCGTGGCGCAGTGGCAAGACTGAGGAGAAGGGACCAGCTCGCTTATCTCGTTGTTGTAAGTATTCAGGGATCTGCTGTTGACGAACGTGGATTCAAACGCCATGCAACCGCCATGCTCCAGGTTGCACAGATCACGTGGCGAAGCCACGTGATGTGGTGCCAGGCGAACCAAATTTTTGCAAATTTTCAACTGGAGCATACTCAAGTGGACCATACTCAGGTGGAGTGATTACCGAGCACATGCCCCCCGGTCACGTGGAGCAGTAGTCGAAACAAAACCCCCGTTGCTGGGGAAGTAACAACGCCGCCACACAGCACCGTTCATACCAAAATTCTGCACTTCAGATCAGACGGCTGTCAGGTGAGCAAGTCACGTGACGCGGGGTCCCCCTCCCCCTCTCCGCTCACTAGTCAACGGTAGAATCCAGATCTGCCGGTCCACTTGAATACCCGCCATCGCTTGCATCGCTCGCATCGCTCGTCATTGCTCGTCGTTGCTCCTCATTGGACACGACGTCACGACTGGCTCCGCTCGTCGCCGCTCGTCGCCGCTCGTTATTGTTCACCAAAAATCGTTAATTGCCTGCAGCTCGGCCTTCGCGAAATATTGTCCTCGGTGAACAAAATGCACGGTGATCTAGACCGCCGCGTCTCCCTGCAGCTCGCGTTCACCGCTCGACTCACGGTAACGGCGAACCCTTTAACAAATCTGAGTATCCAGTGCATGCGGTGCACGCAGGAACCTTGTGCGTTCACGTTGTGCGTGCACGTTGTGCCTGGCTGGCCAGAGCGAACCGATACAAACATCGCCAGCTCCGACAACGTCTAAGCTCGGCGCGGGCTACGGTGCTTTGCCAGGCCTCCTTCCTCGTGTCTCGCTCCCGGACTCCTTCAAAACACGCTATTTCCAAGCCCCATATCGTGCCAC
>PPHT02000048.1:0-63734 GCA_003705115.2 Ogataea henricii | reverse complement strand
CAGCCCCCCTCCGTCCCCACAAACACCGCCCCAGCAGAACCGCTCTCGCTCCCGCAGGCCCCTGACCAGATCGCAGGCGAACTCAACATGCCAGCGCCTCCTGTTCTCATCAAGGGAGAGCCAAACAAACTCGGACTCCCAACTACCCCTTCTCTTCCTCCAAAACCAGTCGTCTCAGAAAACAAACCACACCCTCCCGCACAACAGCTTCAACTTCAGAACCAAACTTCCCGTCGCAACTCGTCTTTGCCCGAAAAACCAACGTCAAAGGCAAGAAAATCGTCCACGGATGACCGCAAGTACTCAAAAGACGATATCAAAAAAATGCTCAGAGACGATGAAATCATTTCTCAGGCCCAAAAAAGGGCAAAGTTCGCCATCAGTGCGCTGAATTATGAGGATGTTGAGACGGCAGTTAAGGAGTTGCAGCATGCTCTTGATTTGTTGAAGAATTGACGAGCGAGCGACGAGCGAACAACGAGCAAAGCGAGTCGTGAGTGAGTCGTTTGAATCACTCAACACTCATTCACGAGTCATTCACAACTCACTCACAACTCACTCAACTCACACCTCAGCAAGTCCGTTGTTATTCGTTGAAAACTCGCCATACCAACTTGTGTAGAATGGGTCAAGTAGAGTCAGTTGGACAACAATTGACCAATGCTTACACAAAGCAAGCATGAGCATTGGTCAAGTAACTCACGACTCACTCAGTCACTCATGACTCGCTTCGCTCGTCATTCGCTCTAATGGACTCGAATGTATTATATATTTCATTTCTTATGTTTTTGTTATTTCTTTACAAATGTATGCAAAAAAGGGTCATTACAGTTCTTTCGCATCCTCAAACTCGTCCTCTTCCACCTCAGGCACAACCTTACCTTCGGTACCTTTAGTACCTTCGGTCACCTCCTCCTTCTCCTCCTTCTCCCCTTCCCAATCGTCCTCGTCCTCTAATAGTGGATTAGAAAGCGCATCCATCCGTGACCGACTCGTCTTGAATGACTCCGACCTCGAAACAGACTCCAAATCCACAGAACTCAGCGAAGAAGCCCGCGACGCTTGTTGCAGCCGCTTTTTCATCTTGTCGCTCAGCTTGAAATCGCTCAACTTGAACTCAAGCTCCCCAGATCCAGACCCACTGTTGCCAATGTTCACATTCATGTTCAGATTGGCCACCGACGACGAACTCGACAACGGCGGCGTCTCTTCCACAGCAGTCGTCCCCGACTGCTGTTGCGTCAGTTTCATCAACAGGTCGTGCGTCCGCGACCGAATATCTTCCTCATCAGTGGCATCACCCGTCTTGAGTGGACTCGAATTCAATGACAAAGCAGAGCCTGGTTCAACTCCTTCTTCAACAGGTGATGCAGACTGCGTAGAGTGCTTCTTTGCCCATTGCTTGATCTTTGCCGACGTAGGCTCCGACCTTAATGGCCCCGTCTGTCGTAACTGCTGCAAAAACTTGTCCATGTCCGAGTTCACTTTGGTCTCGCTGCCCGTCGCCTCCTGTTTCTGTTTCTCCTTCTTGCTTTCCTCAAACTTCTTCTTGCTCTGCTCGTACTTCTTGTTGCGCTCCTCAATCTCCCTGTTTTCCTTCGAAACTTTCTCAAAACTCTCCGAAAACTCACTAAACTTACGCAAAAATGAATTGCGCACAAACTCGTCACTCAGTGGGTCTTCTCCAAAGTACTTCATCATCCCGTCAAACTTCTCCATAACAAGACCAGCACGGTCTTTCAATAAGTCAGACTTGGTCCGCGCTTGTGGTAATCCACGCAAGACAACTTGCAAGAACTTGTCTTGCGGATGAAACTTGGATGGATCGCTCAGGTTTCCACTCACCAATGAAGAATCAATGTTTTTGATCGATTGCGTAAACGTGTGACAATCACTCTTCAGCTGCTCAACAGAAATTTTGGCCGCCAAACTGGCCGGCTTCAACTCCTCGATAAAGCTCGTCAACTCAGGATAGTTCTCCCGAATCACCTTCTCCACGTAGTGTAAAAAGGAAATCGAGTTCTTGTGATCTTTCAAAAAACTCAAACGTTGTAATGTACTCAACTTGAATCCTTGTGCCTGCTTCGACGTGTCGTTCATGTAGTTACCCACGATCAAAATGATATCAAACACTTTCCGCAAAGTTTGTGAGTTTTGTAAACTTTCCAACGCATTCTCCAACAGTTCCAACTTCCGAACAAGCTCCTCGTAATCTTTTTCATAGCTCAAAATAGCATTCAGTGCTCGCATCCGTGACCGCCAATAATGTTGCAGATTGTAAATCAGCTCCAAATAAATCCGATCTGAACGTGCAAGCTCGTTCGGATCCTTCTCTGGCCGTTGATCAGCCCCAGATTGCCAGTCCGTTGAGTATGGTTCAAAGTTCTTGGCCAACGTTGTTGGAATCTCATTCAACTCGGGTTTGGCCAAAAACTCCAACAGTGCAGTCTTGTCCAACACGTCTTTGTCACACCTCAGAATCTTGGTCACAACTTGTGCGTCACTGTTGGTTGAAAACGAATGCAAACAAATGCCAAATTGCTGCGAAACATCCGTGCTCAAGAAAGAAATCTTCTTCTCCTCCTCTTTCTTCTTGCGAGCAATTCGTTTTGCCTCTTTGGCTGCAAAAATCACCTCAATCTCGTCGAGTATACCATTCTCCAACAACTGTCTCGCCATCTCATCTGATCCCATTTGTGCCCAGAAAGAGTCCACTGTATCCTCAATCTTCTCCCAATGCAACTGTTTGAGCTTCCGCTTTGGTCTTGGAAGCATGTCAAACGGTCCAGCCTCAACAAACGGCGACGCAGCCATCGAATTGCTTATGCTCTTTGCCATTGGGAATGGCGGAGGCGGTGGTGGCGGCATGGAAGAGTTCAAACCTGAAGGTAAAGGAGGAGGTGGTGGCGGTGGAGGTGGAGGCGGTGGTCCTCCTGTTGCTGCAGAACCCATCGACGGAGGCAGCGGTGGTGGCGGTGGTGGCGGTGCCGGAATAGGAGCGGACGTGACTGCTCCCCCAGTGCTCGCGGATGAAAGAGATTGTGGAAGCGGTGGAGGCGGTGGTGGTGGTGGTGGAGCCGGAATCGCTGCAGAACCAGCAGAATTTGACTTGCTAGTTTCTTTCTTCTCCACAGTTCCAGCAACTGGTTCATCTTCCTCTCCAACTTCCTCATCCTTCACAGCCGGAGTACGTGCAACTTTGCGTTCCAGTTCACCCAAAAATGGCCGCGCAGACGCAACGCCGTTCCCAGCTCCACCAACCAGCACAGGCGGCGCAGACAGAGCAAATTGCTGAACTTTGGCAGGCTCGGTCTGTCCCTTGGCAAACTTCTGCTCAAACTTTTCTAGCAAACCAGACGTATCAACGGCATCAGAGCCGGTTTCTTCACCCACCAGACCCAGCTGGAACCGCAAGTTGCTGCAATATTGCTCCAACTCGTCCAATTCACGCGTGAGTTTCTCAGAACGCTCTTTATTGGCAATACCAGACGACCCGCCACCAGCTTTTGGATCCAAAGTCTTGCGCTCTGCAACCGACGACTCGGCAGTATCTTGAAACTTGAGTCGTTGCATCGACTGCTCCAACTTGTTGAGCCGATCCAAAGCCTCAAGTTTGCGCTGTTCTAGCTGCTCCTGCTCACTCAGATTGCTCTGCAACTTGATCACGCGGTTTGCGTCCCGTTGCAGACTGTCCAGCTGCTGGCGCAGCTGGTTCAACGCCCGCACATCGTCTTCAACCGTCGTTGACGCTGGCGCGTCTGCAATCGACTCTATAAACTCCTCAAAGTCCATTGTCTCGAGGTCACGGGCCTCACGCTCCAAAAGGTCCATTTTCAAACGAAGATCCCGTAACCGTGCACTCGGCTCAACGCCTCCTGAGCTTCCAATCCGCTTCGACTCGGCCTTATTGCGGTCCACTTGCGACTTGAGCCGCGCCCGCAGCTCTTCCACCGTCGCAGATGCCTCTGTGTTGATTGTCGAGCGTGAACTTCCACCGTGGCCGCCGCCGCTGCCACTGCCGCCGCCGCCGCCGCCCCGCGACGACGCACCTGCCGACGATAGTGGCCGCTGCCGTGATGCCAACTCCGACGTCGCCTGCTGGCTGTGCAAAAGCAGCAACATCTCACGCATCTCGGTCTCTTGCTGATGCTTGTCCAAGACCCGCATCCGCCGCAATTCTCCAACCTCCGACTCCTTTGCCTCCACTTTCTCACGCAGCTTTTCAAGAATCACGTCACGCTCGCGAATCTCTTTGTAGAGCTCCTCAACAACACCTTGCGAGCCCTCGTTCAACTGCTGCAACGCATTATCGCGCTCTGCTTCCGCTTCGTCGGCACGTTTCTTGGCCTCTTTGGCCTCCAACATCGCCTTGCGCGCAATCTCGTCCGTCCTATACGACGCCAACAGCTTGTTGATCGAGATATTCATGTCTGTGTCATCCTCTCCCGATGCCATGGTGATGTTGGAAACAAAGTTGTCCACCAACTTCAAATTGCGGCTCACTTGCTGCGGATCCAAAGTGTGCAGGTTGGACGACTGACTGATAAACATATTCTGAACCATCGAGGTCAGATATTGCTCAGCTTCTGTGCCTCGAGCTTTGGTCAGCATTGCCTGGAACAGCGACAACGGGTCGTTGAAGTCGATGTTTTGGTTCTGGAACTCCTCCATCTGCTTCAACTCCTGCAAATCGGCACGCTCTGCGTTCTCAATGTTGCTGATGCTGTGGTCAATATCGTTGTTTTCGAGCGGCCGCAGCAGCTCAAACAGCTCTGTCATGCCCGCCACCTGGAACAACCGCCGCAGTTTTGTACGGTCGCCCAGGTCTTTGGAGTACTGCAAAAGCGTGTTGATCAACAGCAGGGTCGACAGCCCATACTCGATCAAGAAATTGTTGGTGATCGATCCGCTCAACTTGAACTCGTCAAACGAACCAACTTTCGAGCCCATTTTGCCACGTCCTTCAAACAGACGAATCACGGACCAAAACCAAGCCTCGTACCTCTTCACGCGCTCGGCGTTCGATAAAAGGTACTGCGACCGCCGGTCCAACAGCCCTGAACGCGCCGGCGCTGCGTATAACTCACGAATGTAGGCCAGATGCACGCTGTCGTTGACAGGCTTGTGAATCGTGCGATAGATCAAGGGACTGCAGTTTGTCTTGTGATAGAAATAGGTGATGATGTCAGTGGCCCACTTGCGGACCTGCGGCCGAGCCGAGTAAAGACCGCCGAAAATCGCTGGAATGAAGATGTCGATTTTCTGCAAGTGTTCGATTCCGATCGTCAAGTCTGCAATCACCTTGATGCAACGGAAGAGCTTTGTTTCTTTGTCGAGGATCGTCTCGTAGTCCTCTGCCGGGTTGGTGAACAGACGCACTCCTTTCGCGACGACGACGTTGGCGTGTGCTGCCGATTGGCTCCCGCTCTTCTTGAGAAGCGGCCGAGTCTTGTATAGTTGCATCAGAACGTTGCAAAGAGCCACTGCACCTTGCAAGCTCAGGAACTGTGCCGTCCACGTGAGTTCCTCGGAACTCAGACAGATATCGAGCTCCTTGAGCTCGTCGTTGGTGATTTTGTTGCCGATCAGCTGCACCACGTAGTACTGCGCGTCGAAACCCTTGCCGGACGAGCCCGTCGTCTTGTCCGAGACCGCTGTTGACGTGGCACTCGACACTGCACGGCTCGGGGTTGCGCTGTGTGGGGCCGTGTTTTGTTGCAGCAACCGCTGTTTCTTGTACTCTGCGAGCTTGTGCTGGCGGATCAGCATCCACTTGCGGTCTGGCGGGTAGTTTTCCATCTCGAGACGCGCCTTTTCGGGGAGACTGTTGAAGTCTCTGCTGATCATCACCTCACGGAAAAGCCGCTCAATCTCGCCCGTCGACCCGGGCCGCTCCAGCTCGAAATCGTCAGAGATCGTGTGCCGGTGCGCCTTCTTGTAGTTGGCGCTGCTCAGCTTCTTGGCGTGTGACGACGAAAGCGAGTGGACCGAGTGAGCCGAGTGCTGGCTGGACGGCATTGCCGAAGCGATTGTGCTTGCGTTTGTGGTCATCCGCGAAAGCGGCGACTCGATGCTGCTGGCGTCGTTGTTGTTGTCACGCGTCCGCGTTCTAGAAAAGAACCCCGACTTGGTGGGAGACTCTGGAATCGAGTAATTCGACCCAGACACGTTAGTGTTCATCCGGGAAAGCGACCCGTTTGACGGCGACGTGAACGACGCCGACACCGAGGCCGCCCCAGAGTCTGCCGCAGAGTCCGTGGCGGTCGTCGACCGCGTCGAACTTCGCCGCAGACCCATCAGCGACCCTACACGAGCCGTGGCGCTGCCATCCGAGCCTCGCTTTGTCGACTTCATCTGCTGTATGCGCTCGTTTTCTCTAGCTTTTGTCGCGGATTCGCAGCCCCGACTCCGGCCAGTTGTTTCTCTGTGTGCGCACGGCCGTGTTACAGCAGTGGTGGCGTCCTAATGGCGAGGAGAAATTGCGGGTTAGCGATGCTTTTTGCCCTTGTCGGTGGGCACTTTTGATGTCAAAGTAAACAATTATTTTTGTTTTTTTTTCACGGGCTTGCGCTGGCGTGGTGGTGCACGGGTGCTGGGGCTGAGCCGCGCACTACCCGAGAAGAAGAAAAAAAGATACAATAAAATTAAATCACGAAAAAAAAGCTCCCCTTTTTTCTTTTCGTTGTGCTGTTTCTCTCTTGTGTAACGCGCAATGGTGGAAGCTGGAGGCTATCAAAAGCTGTCAAAAGGCACAGAAGACGGGCCTGTTGCAGACATTGAGCTGGGCACGTCGTCTCCGTCTCCGTCTCCCGACGCCGCCACTCCGAGCCCTGCATTCTCGCTCGAGCCAGAAAACGTTCTTGTTGCCCCAGAAGAGGGCAAATCAGACCTGAAGAATGCGTTTTTCAACATGTCCAACTCGATCATCGGCGCCGGGATCATTGGGATTCCGCGCGCAATGAAGAACGCAGGGCTTTTGACGGGAATCCTCCTGCTGGTTCTGCTCACGTGGCTCAACGATTGGACGCTGAGACTCATCATAGTGAACACCAAGCTGTCGGGCACGCGGACGTACACGGCGTTTGTCTACAACGCGTACGGAGACTTTGGGAAAACGGTGGTGTTGCTGGCACAGGGGCTGTTTGGGTTTGGAGGCAGCATTGGGTTTTCTGTAATTATTGGAGACACGATCCCGCATGTGTTTCGGAGTATATTCGATAGCCAAGTGCAACGGTACAAAGCGGTGGATTTTCTGTTGAGCAGAAACGTGCTGATTTTTGTGTGTGTGATGGGGATTTCGTATCCGCTTTCGTTGACAAGAGACATTTCGAGGCTTGCCAAGGCGAGCGGGCTCGCATTGGTGAGTATGATGGCGATCCTGGTGATTGTGGTGACGCGTGGGCCTGCGATGCCGGAATCGTTACGCGGAGAAATCGTTGGGTCTGATTGGCTGTTCAAGACGAGTATTTTCCAAAGCATCAGTGTGATTTCGTTTGCACTTGTGTGTCATCACAACACGACGTTTATCTATGACTCGATAAGGACGCCGACGTTGGACCGGTTCAACAAGGTGACGCACGTTGCGTGTATTGTTTCTGGGATTGTTTGCGGAGTGATGGGGGTGTGTGGGTACTTGAGTTTTGGATCGAACACGAAGGGAAACATTTTGAACAATTTCCCCAGTGAAGATTGGATTGTGAACATTGCACGGTTGTGTTTTGGACTCAACATGTTGACGACTTTCCCCTTGGAGGTTTTCGTTGTGCGGGCTGTTGTGATGGACCTGATTATCATCTACAAGCGTCGTTCGGATCCGTCGTATCATCAGGACGAGTTATCGAACAGACAGCATTTTGTGGTGACGACGATCCTGTGTGCGCTTCCGATGGTTGTTTCGTTGTTTACGTGCAACCTGGGGGCGATCTTGGAGCTTGTTGGAGCGACCAGTGCTTCATTGTTGGCGTACATCTTGCCGCCTTTGTGTCTGTTGAGGTTGACAAAGGGTATGACGTTTTGGGAGAGGGTTTCTTGTTGGGTTTGTGTTGGGTTTGGGTTTAGTGTGATGGTTTTGTCTTCGTTGCAGACGGTGTTGAGTGCGGTGAGGGAGGGGGGAGGGCATTGTGTGGAATGAGCAAATGACGAGCGACGAGCGAAGCGAGTCGTGAGTTTGTTAGTCGATGAATGACGAATCACGAGCGAATGACCAGCGAATCACGAGCGAAGCGAGTTAGTTGGCCGATGATTGACGAATCACGAGCAAGTGACTAGCAAATGACAAGCGAAGCGAGTCATTTGCGAGACATTCGTCATTCCAATCATCAGCAAGGTACTTACGCCCGTGAAAACATCTGGCTCGCAAACTCCTCACGAATGACTCGCTTGGCCCGTCATTTGTGCTACTTGTAAATAATCAACATGTACATTAATCAACTCATACAACACCGACATCTTCGCTCGTAGCTTACTTATAATTAACTCGTATTCACGAGCGAAATGAGTGAATACCTCACAAATGACGAGCGAAGCGAGCCATTTATTCTTGTGGATTACTCGCAAACAACGAGCAATGACGAGCGAAGCGAGTCATTCCAATCTTCAGCAAGGTATTCACTCGCTTCGCTCTGAACAACTTGCTTTGCTCGAGTAATTCGATTCGCTCGTCATTGCTCGTCACTCCTCCTCCTCGCTATCCAAAACACGAGCAATTCTTGTTTTATGTCCTTTGAGCGCGTCCCGAAGGTCTCCCCTATCATTTTCATCCTCACTTTGCTCACCTTGCTCACCTTGCTCACTTTGCTCGCTTTGCTCGCTTTGCTCACTTTCGCTGGTTTTAGTTGCATTGATTTCACCTTCACTGTCGTTGATGCTGATGAGTTTGTTGGCAGCTTCGCTGGCGTTGCCAGCTTCGCCAGCTCCGCGGGCTCCGCTCGCCCTCCCCAACATCACCTCATGAAGCCTCCTCTCGTTCTCGTAAAACCTCCTCATCGCCTCCTCGTCCTCCTCGTCGTCCGAGGACGCCACAAACTTCGAAGACAGGTGTCTTTCAGGCTCCTCAGGGGCTTTCCTAGCGCGCTGACCACGATCCTGGTTCTTCTTCTTGGTGCTCCTGCTCCCGCTCTTGCTCTTGCTCTTCGTGCTGGCCCTCTTGAACCTCACATCGTCCGCCTCAGGGTCGTCTCTTCTTCTCTTGAGGGCCCGTCCTTTCACCCGCGCTCCGCCATCGAGCCGTGCCTCCAGGAGGTCCAGTTCGGTGGGGGTGTTGTCAGCAAGGTCGTCGTCGTCGTCGTCGCCAGCGACGCCGTCGCTCTCCTCCCTGACAATCTCCTCCTCCCAGTCCTCCAGAGGACTCTCGAGCGCCGCCTCGAGAGCCGCAACCGTCTCGGTCACGTGCTCGGCACCCGCCACAGCATCCAGCGTCCACCGCCCGCCGCGCTCGACAAAGCCGATCGTCTGCAGCAGGAGCCGTGCCAGCGCGTTTCTCGACAGCTGTGCGTCTCGAACAACTCCCTCCCCGGCCAAAACGGCCTTCACCCGCTCCACGAGCTCTGCGTTGTCGCTGAAAACGAGCCCGCTCGCGGCGACGCTCACCTTGTGCGAGTACGACAGAGACGGCGTGCGGAAGCGCACGTTGGGCGTGTCGCGCGGCCGCGTCTCGGCCGCAGCACGGCCGGCCTCGCCCGTGAGCAGGTACTCTCTCAGGGCGCGGTCGTGCTCCTGGGCCGGAGTCAGCAGCTCGAAAAACAGTCTGCCCGTCTTGCGGTGCGTTTTCTCGAGCGTGTGCATGAAGTACGCAAGCAACTTGGCGAGATCGCGCATCGTGGCAGCAGAAAAGCGACCGCGCGCGTCCTTGACGTCGTGCAACGCCAGCATGAAGTCGAGCCGCGCCAGCTTGAGGAAGTGCTCGTCCTTCTTGAGCAGCAGCCGGTTGAAGTAGGAGATGCAGTTGCGCATCTGGGGCTCGTCGAGCTCGTTGAAGCGGGCGAACTGGGCGACGAAGAGCGAGACGATGGATTCGTGGAGGAGACGGCGTTCGTAGGAGGAGAAGAGGGCGGCGTTGAGGGTGGCGTAGCGAGCAGCAACTCCATCGGCGACGGAGTCAGCGACTCCGTCAGCGTCGTCGCTCCCATAGTCGCTCCCACTATCCTCGTCCCCCCCCTTGCTCCCCCCCCTCCTCCGCCTCCTCAGAGCCACCGGAACCTTGAGGCCGCGAACGTACTCCAAAACACGCAGCAAAACACACGTGTACTCGGCCATGTCCCGTGCAAACGCTGGCGAAACACGGTGAGCGTTCTGCGGAACGCGGAAAAGAACGTCCACCTCCTCCTCGGACGCAAACAGCGTCCGCAGCAGCCTCTCGGCCGTCGCTCGGTACGTCTTCTCCTCCTCGTCGCGTCCTTCGAGCCGGTGCATCGCCACCACCGCCAGCAACACCTCCTTGAAACAGTCTGCTGCCACACGCAGCAGACTGTGCTCGCGGTTCTGCAGGTAGCGGGGGAGGTTGTTTTTGAGGAGGTGGAGGGTGTCTGGGGAGAGTGCTTCTTGGAGGTAGCCGAGGCGAGCAGCGCGAGCAGCGCGAGCGGAGCGAGCGGAGCGAGCACAATTGCTTCCTTGCTCGTTCTCTCCTTGCTCGCTGTCTCCTTGCTCGCTGCGCTCGCTCTGTCCTTGCTCGCTGCGCTCGCTGCGCTCGCTCCGCAACACCCACCCAATCAAATACAACCACCTAAACTCGGTAAACGGCGAAGCCGCAACGCCCGCTCCCGCCAGCTGCTTGCGCACACTAGCCACAACGACGCCGAACCCAGCCTCCACAAAGTCCGAGCAAAACCGTTGCAGGGTCTTGAGCGTTGCCGGAGAAACACCGTCGCGGCGCGGAGTTTCGAGCCGCGTGTCAAAGTCCGAGCGGGTGCTCTCTGCGCGGTTTGCTGCCCAGCGAGGAGCGACGCTCTTCTTGGACTTGCCAGCGTCGAGGTTCTCGAGCGGGTCGGCGCCGATGAGCTGGCTTTGGCCGGAAACGGTGACGGTGGTGGCGTCGGGCTGCCGGATGGTGAGGAGGGTCCCGAAGTTGGCGTGGCGGGAGGTGGTTTGGCGGAGGAGGGAGTGGCGGAGGGTGGTGTCGAAATGCAATGCTTCGGCCAACGACGACGACTTCGACTTTGTCGACGAAGTCGACGAAGTCGAGGTCGTTGGCGTGGCCGAAGCCGGCGGAGCAGCAGTCGACGAAGTCGAAGTCGACGCAGTCGACGCAGACTTTGTCGACGGAGTAGTCAAAGTAGACGATGGAGTAGTCAAAGCAGACTTTATCGACGCAGACGAAGTCTGCGTCGACTTTGTCGCTGGTGACGGAAACAACTCGCTCCGCTCGTTGTTTCCGTACACCAAGTAAAAATAACAATCCAAACAAACCCCTCCCAAAACCCCCCCCTCAAACTCTCTTCCCAGCCCCGCGGTGATCGTCTGCACAAACCTCAACACCTTGTTCCGCTTGAAAACACCCACGAGCGTGTCGAACGAAATGTCCTCCCTGCTCACGCCAACAGGCATGTTGTCGTTCACCTGCTGCGTCTTGGACGACGCCGTGCGCATCGTCACCGTCGCCGACGCCGGCTCGATCCTGATCACGTTTCTCACCAGGTTCAGACACAGGTTTAAGATCACCGTGTCACGTGCCGTGCGCTGGTCCCGCGGCGTCTGCAGGATCGGCAGCGCCAGCCCGACAACGCTCTTGAGACACCGTCCCTGCTCGTAGTTCAAGATCCGACTCTTGTACCGCACGTGCGCCTTCTTCAGCTTGATGTACACGTCGATCTTCGCCGCCGTCGCCCGCTCCGTGTCCAGCATCAGCGGCCGCGTCAGCGCCACCAGCAGCTCCAGCGCAGCCAGCAAAACACTGGTGTAGAACGTCCGGTTGCTCTCGTTCATCTTGCGAGGATACTGCACCAGCATCGGAATCAGATCGTTCACAACGAGCCCGTTGTCGTCGCACGCCGACGCGACGCTCCAGTGGTCCGTCGCGTCGTCCACCGCGCGGATCCACCGCTTCAGGTCCTTCAGACACGCCAGAGCGTCCGATCCAAGAACGTACTCTCCGCTGCCGGCATCCATTCCTCCCAATGCTGTGCAGAGGATCAGGATTTGTGCCTTCAGTGCTTGTTCGGCACCACCAGCGGTGCCTTCCGCGGCGCCAGCGGCGGCGCCGGCCGCGGCGGCGCCCACCTTCCGCATGGCTCGCACGCTGTCCTCCTCATCGTCCTCCTCATCGTCCTCCTCGAATTCTGAAACCGACGTTTTCTCGCCAAACTGTTCTTCAACGTCGTGGTCCGAAACGCTGTCCGCGTCGTCGCCGAGGCGGTCGATGCGGCCGCCGAGTGGCTCGTGTTGCGTCTCGGTGGTCATTTTGGAGGCTTTTGATGATGATTGGGAGGTGATTGGGAGGTGATTGGGAGGTTGAGATGGGAGTACGCGTAAAAAGTTAGAGACGCGAAGCGGAGCGTGAAGCGAAGCGCGAA
The DNA here is from genome assembly GCA_003705115.2 of Ogataea henricii. Classification (NCBI taxonomy): domain Eukaryota; kingdom Fungi; phylum Ascomycota; class Pichiomycetes; order Pichiales; family Pichiaceae; genus Ogataea; species Ogataea henricii. The sequence goes on along the minus strand of PPHT02000048.1, from coordinate 51,228 downwards.
GCGCGAAGCGACGCAAAGCGACGCAAAGCGACGCGACTGCTTATGTAAGCGAACGGCGAGCGAAGCGAGTCGTGAGTGGGTGATTACCAGCGGTCACTGCCTTCCTTTTGTGATTGCAAAATGGAGGAGTTTCCTTACAATGGCAGCAGTGGCCTACTACCGCAAATGGCGAGCATTGCTCGCCATTTGCTAGTCTAACTCATCACACACCTCGCACCAGCAAACGACGAACGACGAGCGAAGCGAGTCGATCTTAATGTTTGTGAATCATCCGTGAATCACTCGTGTTCGTTCTGATTGATTCACTCGTGAATCGTTCTGATTGAGCGAACTGACTCGCTTCGCTCGCCAGTTCGGTCGATTTGCTCACTCAATTGAATAGTTTCGCTCGTCAGTTCGGTCGATTTGCTCACTCAATCAACAAGTTCGCCTCGCTCATCAGTTCACTCATCAGTTCACTCGAGTTGCTCACAAGGTTGACGAGTTTGACTCGCTTCGTCAGTAGTTGCACTAGTGAAGTCACCACAAACTCGGTCCGCTCGTCTGTGGTGACTCGCTTCGCTCGCCTTTCTGGCCCAGTGGTTAAGACAAAGGCGCTGCGAGTTCCCCCCGCTGGCAGAAACCCAAGTTCGAGGCGCGAACATGGCGCTCCCCACTCGTAAAAAACGTTTAGTGATGGCCGAGCGGTTAAGGTGGTGGAGACGGCAGGTTGGTTTTCCAGAAGGGCGCGAGTTCGAGGCGCACACACTCACTTTTTTACTTTGGTGAATGTCAAGGGAGTTGTGAGCACTTCAAACAACTCCGCTCTCATTTGCTCGTCATTTAAGCTATAAGCTATAGATAAATAGTACCGGAGCGAACTGCCGAGAGAGCTGGCGAGCGAGCTGACGAGCGAAGCGAGTCAGTTCGCTCGATTTGCTCACACAGTTGACCCGAAAACTGACTCGCTTCGCTCGTCAGTTCATTTGATTTGCTCACTCAGTTAACCAAACTGACTCGCTTCGCTCGTCAATTCACTCGCTTCGCTCGTCCGTTCTCTCGTCACCACAACAGCCTCCTCATCAACTCTACTCCCCACCACCGGATGAATCTCCTCAAAAGTCTCATTCACATCCTGACTCTCCACTATCGATGCATCCCTGTCAAACTCAATTTCCCTGCTCGGCTCCGCAGACTCTCTTGAAACCATCACCGGTTGAGAAAACGTGCGCTCTCGACTACACGGACCAAGATCCTCGCCATCTTGTCCATCCTCCTCCCCTTCCTCAATCGCATACTCGCTCATCGACTCCACCCCAAGCACAACAAACTCGCTATCTTCCAACGTCTCAGGTCCAGCTGAGCTCTTGGACGTCATCTGTGGCCGCGTCCCGTAAACATTGAGAAACTTTCGGCTCGGATCAAACTCGTCAATCGCTTTCTTCAAGTCCTCATAGTCGCTCCGCGACTTCACCAACAATCCAAGCAACATCGACGGATCCATTTGCTCCAGATGCAACTTCCTGATCCTCTTGGTGTGCACCGAATCCACATTCAATTCAGACTCCACCTCGACAAAGTTGCTCGTCTCCATCGGTTGCTCTTGCATTGTTTCTTTATCCGACGCAACCAGCAGCGCCCTTTGAGCCAAGTGCGGGTCTAGGTAGAATAACTGATCACCCTGGTACCCAAAGAAGTAGTGCGACGATGACGGCCGGCCGCCCGCAATCCCCACCGATTGTGGTAAACTCAGTGTTTTCTTTAAAAAATCCCAGTACAATGGATTGACTGCCCTCACTCCGAGCCGGATCCCAGCCAAGATAAGCACGGGCTGGAACTCTTTCTCTCCACACGACGACGAGGACGACTCTCCTGCCAAACAACACAGCTCATCTTCGTAAATGTCGCCACTCGACGTCAAGTACACTTTCAACCCAGTCTTTGCGTAATTCTCCTCGCACAACACCTGTATGCTGCGCGCTGCTGCAGAAGGTCCAAACCATTCGCCCGGTTTCTTGTTCGAACACTTCAAACCTTGATCGACAAAGTTATGGATCGAAAATGGAGCAGAGGGAATGTCCACAAACCACGAAATGATCTCGCAATGCCGCTCATAGAGCGTCTCGTTGCCGCCGTTTTCGCTGTATCTCCAATCACGACCGACTCTCAAGCTCAGGAACGCATTCGCCAAGAGCGACTGGCTCGTTCGGATCATACATCCCCAACCTGCGTCTGTGGTGAACCCTTTTGTCACTGTCGAAAGATCAATAGTGCCCCGTAAAAGCGACCCAAAGCTCAACGGAGACGGGCCGTCTTCGGATTTCTTGATGATCGGGAACCCGGACCGATACGTGAGCCATATGCGTGTCTCCACGTCACGCAAAAAGTCGCTTGGCCACTGTTTGCTCTTGTCTTCAGGCGTGTTGGATCCGTTGGAGTCGCTGTTTTCGGCAGGGGCCGTCACCTTATGGAAGAAGTTGCGCAGATCGTTGAATTTGAGGGTTCCTGCTGCTCCGGCCGACTCGTGAGACCCTTGCGACGTTGAAGGCTCTACACAAGTCTCGCTCTGTGTCGTCGATTTGGGAGGATAAACCTTCCCGAGAACCACCAGCTCGTTCACGTGATCGTCGTTCCCCACGTCACGATCCCAGATGTAGTCCAGCACGTTGTGGAATCCTGAGATACCATGTTTTGTGGTCATTTTTGATTCTTGTGTGAGGAAGAGGGCAAAAAAAACCAACCAGGTTTTGGAGGTGTTTTTGCGCGGTGGAAAGCCCAATCTGAAGCCCAATGGTGAGGGCCTGTGCCAGTGTTAACAAAGTCTCAGGTACTGATCCCTGTTTTTCTCACGCCAACAACCGTTGATTGGGATGAATTTGCTATCTTTTTGCCCCCTTTAAGTTTGTTTTTATCTACTCGAACTTCGTTTTTCTTAAAAAAAAAAATATAAAATAAAGGGAGCTGTCATCTTGTGTGCCCGTGCGCGAAATTGGCAGATCAGGAAAATTACAAATATCAAAAAGTCTCGAGAAAAAAAGCTTCTTGTGGGTCATTTGAGGTGACTGACGGCAAACTCCATACACTGCAACCTCTGAAATACTAGAAAATGCCAAGAAAGTCACGTGGCGGGCGAGGAGGTGGACGGGGCGGCTGGCGCGGCGGAAGAGGCCGTGGAAGAGGCGGCAGAGGCGGCCACACGACGGGAGGACGCCAAAGAGGCGGCAGCAATAGAGGGTTCCCAGAACTGATGGATTTGGACTCTGGGGCCCCGCAGCAACGTTCCATGAGACTCGGGGCCTCGCGTCCCGGCCGCAGTGCCCAGCACTGGGGGGAAGAGGTGGAGTTCACAGGTAGAAACAGAGAAGAAACGATGAAGAAGCCTCTTCGAAAGATGCCTATCGACTTTGTCAAGGCCAAAGACGTTTATGATCCCTCTGCGGAGTTGATGAAGCGCATGAAGAAGGTGAATTTGGATGAGGCGGTGGATGAGGAGGTCAGTGGTGAGGAGGTGGTGATCGGTGATCAGGAGGTGGTGATCGGTGATCAGGAGGTGGTGATCGGTGATCAGGAGGTGGTGATCAGTGATCGCGAAGTGGTTGCTTCTCCATCGTCCGAGGAATCTGGCTCGTTGTCAAATTCCTCGGACGACGATGCTGCCTCCTCCATAGATGAAGACTTGGAGTACCTGATGAACAGAAAGCTGGAACCAACACCGAACACCACACCCATCCCCGCTAAAGACGACTCCGAAGTTGTTGTGCGAGTTGGTGCGTTCGAAGGAACAGCTCGTCGCGACAGCGATGGGGACCTTGTGGTTGAATTACCAGAGAGAAACCCGAGTTTTTCTCGAAACTTTGGATTCCAGCAGGATTTGAATGAGCTGGACAGTGATTTTTCTTCAGATGAGAGCGGTTTCAGTGACTACATAGCCAATATGGAGGAGGGGGAGGAGGACAGCGACGAAAGCGACAGCGACGAGGAGCAGCCAGAATCAGGCGACGAAAATGAACCTGAATTCGGCTTTCTTCCGGAAGATTACGAGGCCTTTGACGTTTCACAGTTACAGGTTGAGAACGTGCGATTAGGTGCTACGCCACAGCACATGCAACTGTACGCCAAGTCCGCCTTGCTGTTTGGCTTTGACGAGTTCAAATGGTGGTCTAGAGAGGATCTTATCGATGCTCTGGTGGACAACGGTCTTCCAGAACATCGGACAAATGCGTTCATCAAGTTTATCACAGCCAAGTTAGTTCCAGAAGAGGATGAACAGCAGGAGCAGGAGTTCGATCTGGATATTCCAGACACCGAGGACGACGACGACGACGACGACGACGACGACGGAGTGGATCAGTTGGTCCAGTTCAGTCGGAGCAGAGCCCGCGTCATAGACGATCCAATAGAACTGAACACCCGAGCGATCCCCACAAAAGGCCGTGGAAAGAAGAAACGGCTCGACTTTGAGGACCTCGAAGACGTGGAGATGCGCTTGGAACTGATGGAACAGTTCGCTTTGCGGCAAAATGGGAAGGCTGCCAAGCGAAACAAAAAGGGTGATCAAATTGAACCCCAGAACGGTGATCAGGTGGATATTCTGCTCACAAAATACCCATTCGAGTTGCACGTGCGGGACATGCGCTTGGAATACAACGAGTTTTACGGTGATCCGCAACGCGAGACGATGCGGTTCCCTCCACTTGATCCACACGGAACCAAGACGTTGCGGAAACTGGCAGAGTACTACAATCTCAAGCCACGGACGTTTGGAAAAGGTCCCAAAACACACGTTGTGGTGATCAAGACGAAAAGAACGTACCGCTCGAGTCCGAACTACCGCGACATTGATCGTGTGATGCGGCAGCGGCCGATTTTCCGCCGCACAGACGTGCACCTGTCCGTGGATGAGATCATGGAACTGAAAAATAAACGCAAAAAGAGTCCAAAAGAACACAACAATTGGGCTCCAAAAGAAGGAGAATTGGTGGCGGCATCTGCTCCTGAAATCGGCTCCGACAACGTCGGAAGACGGCTGTTGGAGAAGTTGGGTTGGCAAAAGGGTGAAGCTCTTGGTGCTGCCGGTAATAAAGGTATCATTGAGCCGATCCAGGCCAAGGTGAAACTGTCCAAGGCCGGGTTACGTTGAATGGAAACCCCGTGGGGCGTGGATAGAAAAGTGCGAAAAAACAAAAAAACCTCTTGAAATGGGAAGGAGAAACTAACCGTTTCCGATATTGTTGCGGGACATCCGCAACTGGAACCGATGTGTTGTTGCACCCCTTGCCACCCCCTCTTGAGTTTTTTTTTCTTTGAGGGGTATTTTTCATCAATGCAGGTTATTCGGGAATGATGGAGTTCCGAGTTTCCGTTTTCCATAACAGGGGGTGCGAATTTCATGATTTTTCCACCTATTTATAATGATAACCGTATAAACTGTTGCCAACCGAATGATAATTTCGACACACTAGAACTGCGAGTAGTTATAGTACAACCAAATCAGCAAAGACGTAAAAAGCAGCGATGTAACAACCACAATGAGAAAAAACAACCCTTTGAAAAAAAGACCTTGACGTAAAATGAACCGCACACAATGGATACACGAGCCAGCCAACTAGAGCAGCAGGCAATGACTGCTCTTCTATGAAAGAGACAAAGAGAAAAATAAATGAGCGTTTTGGTGGTATTCTATTTGTTCACAAGACTTCCAATCGTGAGAATCCCGCCGGAACTTCCCGACTCGTTCTTCACCAGCACAGGACGCTGCAATCCAGCAACAGACTCTGTATTTTGCTGCTGCTGGTCTGCCAGATTGAACTCAGACTGGCGTTGCTGATGCAAAGATGACAGGTTGGAGTGAGACATGGATCTGTCAAAAATGTCCTTAACTCTATCGTCAGGATTTTGTTTGAGTTTTCTGCGTAAAAGTTCGTTGTCGAGGTCGCCGAGCCCGCTGATCATCGAACTGATTGGCGGAAGCTGCACCGACTGTTGTTGCTGTTGCTGTTGTTGTTGTTGTTGTTGTTGTTGCTGTTGTTGGTGGAGCTGTAAAAAGGAGTTTGAGGAAGAGAGTGTGGTTGGTCTCAGCGTTGGTGACTGCATCGGCGTTGTGAGTGGGGTCTCTGATGGGGAGGTGATGTTGAAGACGGCCATGGTCTTGTCCACAATGTCAGACGAAGAGTTGAGCGCAAGCGTTGGCGAGTTTGGCCTCGATCTCTTTCTCGCCTGCAGACTCTCGTCGTTTATCAACGTCGACAGAGAGGCCGACGACATCGATCTGCGCGACAGGTTGGACGACATGCGTGGAATCGATCCCGAAGAGGACATTCTAATTGGTGTCATTCTCTGCAAAGAGGACAGAGATGTAAGAGGGGGTATGGAAGGTTTGGACGCACTACCGTTCGGCGTGCCACCGTACGACACGAGCGTCGTACTCGACGAGTTGTTGGCGACTGACTCAAGCGAGCGGAGCGAGTTGGACGAGTTGGTCCGTGACGGAAGACCCGAGTGTGGTGGAGTAAACTCGAACGGCTGACTCAACATGTTGTTTGCCGACGAACCAAAGTACGAGTTTAGCGTTGGTGTTGATTTCACCGAACTGAAAGTCTTGCTGTCCGGCAGATGCAGCGAGGGACTTTTTGGAGACGTTTGAGATTTTTGTACCTGCTGCTGTGGGGATGGATGCTGTTGCGGTGGCTGGAAAGACTGCTGCTGTGGCTGTGCTTGTGGCTGTGCCTGAGGCTGTTGAGGCTGTTGTTTCTGCTGGGGCATTTGGTAGCCCACATTCGCCGGGATTGGAATGGCGGCCCCTTGTGGCAGAATGTAGATGGGCACAGGCTGCGGGTAGATGGGCTGGCCCATCATGTCGTAACCGATGGGCATTATCATGTGAGGTTGTTGTTGTCCGGGACCCATCTGGAAGTTTGAGCCCGCAGGCAACGATGAGCCTTTTGCACGTCTTTTGCGAACCGTTGGGTTGGTGTGGATACGCAAGTGTCTTGTCAGCTCATCTGAACGTGAGAACTTCTTGGAACAGCCGGCAAAAGTGCAGTGGTGGGGTCTTTCGCCCGTGTGTGTTCTGATGTGTCTTGTTTGATGTTCCAAGCGGTGGAACGATTTTTCGCACATGGGACACTGGTAAGGTCTGTCATTTTCCTTCTTGTCTTTAGTGTCGGTAGCAGAGCTGGCCGGAGTCGTTTGAGTGGGTGGGTTCTCCATCGCAGTTTGCATGGTGCACTGTTCTGGATAGTGGGAGAAATTTGCCTTCAAAGAAAAGTTGAATAAAAGGTTTAATTGAATTTGGGTATATGAGGAAGGGAAAAAGAAAAAAACCTCCAGAGAAAAAACACATGGAGGTAGTGCGAATGCGAATTGCAGCATCCCACAGCAGCTGTGCAAACTGTGCGAGCTGCGCGTTCTGCGCGGCCGTGCATAGTCACACCCCATGGTGAGGCGGGGGGATGTTGATCCGAAAAAAGAAAAAACGAAAAAGTTTTTCCGGCAGGTGCGAAGTGCTGCCCCGCGACCCCCGCGAGCCCCGCAACCACCTCCCCGCGCCACTTGTTCTGCGCGTCGCAGCCCCCCGTGATTATGTCAGCGCGCGAGGCTAGCTTGGAGGCTACCAAAGCTGGGGCAGGTGGGCTTGTGGCTCGCGTTGCCGAATTGGGCGACAGCAAGATCCGAGCAGCACGGGGTGGTGGGGACTCGCGGGGACACAGAGAGGGGTAGGCGGAGGGGTAGGCGGAGGGGTAGTACGCAACGCAGCCTTGCGAGGGCCCGAGTATGTGTGGGCCCTCATGCCCCGCCGTAGTGTGTGCCGTGATTTGTTTTCGTAATCTTTTGGTAATTTTTTGTTTGCAATTTTTGTTGCTTCATCAAAATGAAGCATTCATGTGTCATTCCCCTGCCACCCCCTATTTCTTGGTTCGTGGGCAGTTTTTTTGTCTCTTTTTTTTTTATCTTGGCTTTGTTTGCAACTTTCTCCGTTACCCGCGGCACGGTTGCCGCGGCCACCCCCAGAAAAACGAGAAAAAAATAGCAGTTGCCGGGTAACCCCATCCCATCCCGGTTTCACAGGTCTCGATAAACTGTTGGTCACATTCAGTTACCCTTCTTGTTGCGAATGCGACTCCGCGACGCCCTAAATTATGACGGGCTATTGTTTTCTCCCCCGTGCTATCCGAAGCTTATTGTCTCAACAATAGCTCCCGGGACCCAACAACTAGAGGCCCAAGAAAACCGGTGTTCTGCATTCTGGAGACCATCTCAGGTTGTGTTATTTCTAGTTTGCTTGACATGGTTTTACTTTGGTGGTTGATGTTGACAATCAATCATCAACAGAAAGATGGATTCGTTAAGAAATCTGCCCTCGCTCGAAGCCACGGTCGACAGTCTTGTGCAATGGACGGTGCGGCCTTCTTCAGAGGTTTTCAAGTTGCCTCGGTTGTCGTTACCGATCTATCAATTTCCGTTTGATTTCCAGAGCGATTTCGTGGCAAACAAGCTCTATCCTCTGTCGCTGAGTTGTTTCACGCCGGTATTGGTGTCGATTACGTACTTTTTGACTATCAAGGCGGTCAACAAGGTGGTGAAAGCCCGGCAAATTGCTCATTACCGGAAACTGAATCCTGGCAAACCGGTTCCTGAGAATGCGAAAAAACTACCTGCTGCCCCATACAAGGTTGCCACCACTAGATTGTTCAAGCTTCTTGTGTTGTTGCACAATGTTTTCCTGTGCGCGTACTCTGTGTGGACCCTTGTTGGTATGGTGGGGACGTTCCATGCGAATGCACATGAGTTTATTCCGGACTTGATCAATCAATACTACTCTCATTCGAAGGAATTGTCTTCAACAGACATGTTTTGGCAGTCCGTGTGTGACCTGGACCATGGGATCTGGTACAACAAAGGCTCCTCGTTGAAAGGATTGTCGTTCTACTCGTACCTTTTCTACCTGTCCAAGTACTACGAGATTCTGGACACTGTGATCATCTTGCTCAAAGGCAGACAGTCGTCATTGTTGCAGACCTACCACCACTCGGGAGCCATTTTGTCGATGTGGGCTGGAACACGTTATGCGTCGGCTCCGATCTGGATTTTTGTTGTTTTCAACTCATTTATCCACTCGATCATGTATTTCTACTTCAGTCTGTCGTGTGTTCACATCCGTCTTCCATCGCTGTTCAAGCAGGTGTTGACCTCGTTGCAGATCTCCCAGTTTGTTCTCGGTGGTTCGCTTGCAGTTGTGCACATGTTTATCTCCTATTTTGATGTTCTCAGTGGCACCTACCAGCACTGTATTTCAACCAGCGAGCAGGCACTGGCTATTTTCATCAATGTTTTTTACCTCACTCCGTTGACTTTCCTTTTTGCTGCGTTCTACGTTGACAGTTATAGGAAGGGGAAGGGGAAGGAGAAGGGGAACAAGGGGGAGTGAACAGCGGCCCAAATGACGAGCGCAGCGAGTCATTTGTGAGTCATCGAGCGAAGCGAGTCTTTTTCAAAAGACCTCACAAATGACTCGCTACGCTCGTCATCTGTGAGTCATCCGTGAGAGTGTGTGAGAAGTGATTACGAAAAGTGATCACGAGATCACCGCCCACTGATCACTCACACATAACTATGACTCGCACCGCTCGTGAGTTTACATACGAGGCATTGTCACAGGCATCGCTGTGAATTGATCAGATTGTGATAATGTCTCCTCATTTTTCTGATTTTACATGAACATTTATACACTCATAATTACACATATATTTCGACCAGCAGACGACGGGCGAAGCGAGTCGTGAGGGGTGACGTCTTCTTGAACACAAACTCAGTCGTGAGTGAGGAGTGAGTCTTTGTTCGACAAGACGTCACTCATCAATCAGAGTCTGTGAAAGTGATTACAAAGTGATCACCCACTGATCACCCACTCCGATCACTCATCAATGACTCGCTCCCCTCGTCGTCGTCACTCGTTGACGAGAGAAGCGAGTAAGTAATATGCTCGGCTACCAATCGACGCGTCGATCGACGAGCGAAGCGAGTCGTGAGTGACTTGACAAGCGAAGCGAGTCGTGAGTGACTTGACAAGCGAAGCGAGTCGTGAGTGACTTGACAAGCGAAGCGAGTCGTGAGTGACTTGACAAGCGAAGCGAGCTCGCTGCGCTCGTCGATCGATTCCTCTATCACGACTCTCATTCTTCAGAGTCGTTGGAAAATGATTACGAAATGATCATCCACTCCGATCACTCACTCCATCATTCGCTCCAATCACTCTCTCATGACTCGCTCCACTCGCTGTTTGCTCATCACTCGCCATGTTCTCGCAAACAACTCGCTTCGCTCGTTGTTTACTCGCTTCGCTCGTTGTTTGCTTGTTGTCAACCAATCCCCTCTCATGCTTTACTAAATACTCGCACGAAAAAAATTTCCAATTTTTCATATTTTTCACTCTCAATCCCATTTAGTCAGCTCAATCAACTCCTCCCTATCCGGAACCAACCGTCACCATCACCACCGACTCCCCCAAGATGGTTCTCTACTTCAGCAACACACACTCGTATCCACACGACTTTGAAACGGCCACTTTGGCATACTTCAACAGATATCCCAACCCATACTCGGCTCACGTGCTATCGGTCGACACGATCGACAAACACATCGACAATGAAGGCCGTTTACACCAAACGAAACTGATAATGAAATCGGGCCGTTTACCGCAGTGGGTCAAGCCATTTCTGGGCAAAATCACAACCTCTTGGATCATCGAACGTACCATTGTCGACCCTGTTCGGTGCTCGCTCCAAACCTACACTCGCAACCTCGACCATACCAAAATCATCCGGATCGAGGAGTACAACCATTTCGAATCGGACAGGCTTGCAAACGTCACCACAAACAAGGTCACGGTGAAGTTTTCCAGCGGGTTCAAGAATGGTTTTGGTATCAAGAATCGGATTGAAAATTGGTCAAAGTCGAAGTTTGATGAGAATCTTGAAAAGAGTAGGCAGGGTTTGAGGATTGTGATGGATTCGATACGAGAGCGTTTGGCTGGGAGGTTGGCGACTCATTGACGAGCGAAGCGAACAACGAGCGAAGCGAGTTGTTTGCGAGTGAGACATCTTCAACAAGTTGACAAGCGAAGCGAGTCGGAGCAAACGACTCGCTCCGTTGTTCGCAATTGATCCTCCATCAAGTTACTTGCTACGCAAGTAACTCATTTGTGCATTATCTTCGCTTGTACCTACCGCTGGGCGAGTCACGAGCCCGCACAACATGGATCGCTGCGTGGGCTACTCTCGGGCTGCGTTCACGTGGATTGACAAGTCGTTAGATGACTTGGTGACTGTGTGTTTTAGTGTATATACAGTTGAATATATTTATTATGAGCGACGACGAAGCGAATCACGAGCGAAGCGAGTGATGAGCGAACGAGCGAAGCGAGTTGTTTGCGAGAACATGGCGAGTGATGAGCAAACACCGAGTGGAGCGAGTCATGAGAGAGTGATGAGCGAAGCGAGTGACGAAGATTGAGCGAACGACGAGCGACGTTTGTCACCGTGACCAGCCAAGATTGACTGAGTAACAGAGTAATTGAGTAATTGAGAGACGAAGTGACGAGCGAAGCGAGTCACTGCGTCTTTACTGGGTCGACTCGCTGAGTCTTTACTCACGTAACTCACTCACGACTCGCTTCGCTCGGCTTCTTCCAAGCCGAGCTCTCTCTCAAAACATGTGCGCTCACAAGAGGACAATACTCTTGAGTCAGGGTAAACTTTGGGACGAGACAAACGAAGGCTATTTTCTTGTCCAAGGCACAGGAACAACTTCTATCTTGGTCTGGTGCGTGCAAGAGCGATTCGAACATGTCTGTTGTGACGAGCGAAGCGAGTCGTGAACGAACTGTTGGACGAGCGCAGCGAGTCGTGAACGAACTGTGGGTACTTGGTTGGTAATTCGTCGGTAATTCGTCGGTGAATCGGATCAATCGTTGGTGAATCACTCCCTCCTCACTCCCTCCTCACTCCCTCCTCACTCCCTCCTCTCTCACTCCTCTCTCACTCCTCGCTTCGCTCGTCGTTCGTTCGTCAGGCAAAACTCAAATCCCACCCCAACCTCCTCACAATCTCATACCAATCCACCCACTTCCTCCCCCCCTCGTTCAACCGCCAAACCTCCTTCATCACGATCTGACACCGAACAACGTTTCTCCACTTGTACCTCTTCACCAGCTCGTTCACCCGCCGGTCGATCTGCTCGCGATCTCGCATGTGCACACAGTTCATCCCAGCAATAAACAGCGGGAAACACAAACACGCCTCCACGGGCGAGCCCAAAAGAACGTCCAGCGACCGAATCAGTTGACCCAGGAGATGCTGCATCTCCAAACACGCAGAGTTCAGCCTCAAAACCGACTGGCGCAGGTGCATCTTCGCCGTCAATTGGAAACACTCAAACATCGTCAGTTGGAACTCGAAATCTTTCGGCCCTAAACCGTTCAAAAGCGCATAGTTCGGACTGGCAGCATTCAATTTCGCATCCAACGTCCCGCTCATCTCCATGATCTCGTCGTATATCTCGAGCGTCGGGTCGTCCTCCTCGAGACTGTGTCTGATGTAGGTGAACGAGGTTGGCGGAGAGTATCCACTGGACCCAACGGATCCGTTGGATCCGTTGGTGCCAATCGAATGGGCCTCTGGAGACTCCTCGCCGTCGTCTCCTTCCAACCGCCGCAAAACTATCCGTGTCTCCATCACCAACGTGTTGATCTCGGCCAACACTTTGAAGATCGGCGACGAGGCGCCGTGAAGCGGGTCCAGAAACCCGAGCTCGTTCGAAACAGCCCACATCTCCTCGTACTCGCTCAGGTCAAAATGGAGCCCGCGCTGCTCCACCACAGACGCAGACGTCATGTCGTGGTACGCGTAGTTGGTGATCAGGAAATGCTCGTCTTTGCTGTCGCTGAAGCTGTGCACTCCTCCCTTCATTTTGATCAGCTCCGCACCGTAGTTCAGGTACTTTGACCACTTGGAAACGTCACCTTTGCAGATCTCCACTCCGCAGAGAATCAGGAACGACGCGAGCCGCAAGTTGATCATGTCGTCCGTGCTCAGGTCGCACCGTTCCTCGGGCTGCTCGGGCTCCTTCACAATCTCCTCCACCTCCTCGTCGTTCTCCACCTCTTCCTTCTCGATAACCTCGCGGTAATCCTCCAAACTGCGGCTCCCGTGCGCGTTCGTCACGGGGCGTGCGGCAATGCACTCGATGGCCTTCGAAATGTAGTACTCTCCCTGCTTCTCCATCTTTGTTCCACCCATGTGGAACGCGCTCCAGGCCAAAAGCCCGTACAAAACACCCTTGTCGTAGTGGGCCATCGGCAGAAACGTGTTGAGATACATGTTTTCCTCGCGCGGAACCGACGACACCACCGCCGAGAGCCGGTCGCGGTAGTACTCGTAGAGCTGTTTGCCGATTGGGGAGAGCGCAGCGAGGGGAGAGTTGGTCATGATGGAGGGGTTGACGTAGAGAGGGGCCACGGGGGTCGCAGACGTCGCAGACGTCGCCACCGGCGCCACCGGCGGCGCCACCGGCGGCGTCACCGGCGACGTCACTGAGGACGACGTCACCGGCAGCATCCTCGTCCCCTGTAAATGTTCCTGTAAAAACTTTGCGAAATTCGGTGAAAACATCTCTGTATCGAGCGACTGAGGGGACGAGACTCCGCCCGCTGCGCCCGCTGCGCCAGCTGCGCCCACGGCATTCAGCGCCCCCGGAGACTCTGGATTGGCCTCGAAGAACGTCTCCCAGACGTGCTGGCCGAGCGAGTCGACGGTGTCGGGCACGTGCGCGTGCGCGGGCACCGCCGCCACTGCGGTCGTCGCAGGCACCGCAGGCACCGCAGGCACCGCAGGCAATGCCGCCGCCGCCACTGGCACCGCCGCCGCCACCTCTGTGGGCGACATGAGGACAGCTGGGGCGAAATCGAGAGCGAGCGGGTTGAACACGATTTTGTCGGACGAGGTCCTTTTCTTCCTCGCCGGTTCTCCCGCGGCCGGTCCACGGGGCTTTGGCTTGCGCTGTCGCGTCTTGCTGCCGACCTCGATCACCTCCATCATCACCTTGAGTCGCTGTGCCTCTTCTGACGACATGTTTTCTGTGATGTACTCGCACCGCCGCTTCAGCCGCCGACAGTCTCCGCAGACGGGCTTCACCTCGTCGCACCGCTTCTTGCGCAGCTTGCACGTGATGCAGCCTTGTTTCGAGCGTTTGCGCGGTGCTCCCGTGGGCCCACTGGGCCCATTGGGCCCATTGGGCACGCCTCCATTGTCGGTCTTTTTTGTGCCGTCGTCACTGCTCTCGGGAGACTGTGAGCTTGCCGTCTGTGATGACATCATCGCCTGTTGTCCCTGTTGTTTTTCGTGTTAGTCGCAGCGCGCACTCCGGCCAACATGGTGGGAGGAGAGCGAGGAGGAGGAGGGTAGGAGATTTGTGTGGGTAAATTTTCATGAGCGAAGCGCATCGCGAATCACGAGCGAAGCGAGTGATGAGTGGAGCGAGTGACAATTAACGAGTGACGAGTAACGAGCGTAGCGAGTTGCTCGTTACGAGTTGCTTGACGACTTATCACGAGCGAAGCTCGTGAATATTCAGTGTCCGGTGAGTGTTCAGTGTGTTTTTATTGATGTTTAGTGCGTAACTACTGAGTGATTACTGAATGATGAGTGAGTGCCTAGCGAGTGACGAGTAGGTGATGAGTGAGTAATTGGTAACGAGTAACGAGTAACGAGTAACGAGTAACGAGTAACGAGTAACGAGTAACGAGTAACGAGTAACGAGTGATTGGTGACGCACTGCTGGTCATTGCTGGTCATTGGTGAGTGATTAGTGAGTATTTACTGAGTGATTGGTGAGCGATAAGTGAGTGATTACTGATAAGTGAGTAGCGAGTGCTTACTGAGGAGTGAGTAACAAGTAACGAGTAATCAAGTGATCGCGAGGGAAGCGAGTGTGTGGTCAGTGTTTGGTGAGTGAATACTGAGTGATGAGTGATTGATAAGTGAGTGATGAGTAAGTAACAAGTAATCACGAGCGAAGCGGGTCAGTGTTTGGTGAGTGATTGGTGAGTGATGAGTGATTGATAAGTGAATGATGAGTAAGTAACACTCGCTTCGCTTGTGTTTGGTCAGTGTTTACTGAGTGTTTACCGACTGCTGAGTGACTGCTGAGTGAGTAGATAGTACCAAGTAACGAGCGTAGCGAAATGCTTGTAACGAGTTATCACGAGCTTTGCTCGTGTTCAATGAGTGTTGAGGAAGTGACTACTGAGTGATAAGTGACTGATGATTGACTGGTTACTGAGTGTCTACCGAGTGTTTGATGAGTCTTTAGTGGGTGCTGAGTGAGTGCTGAGTGATCACTGAACGATCAACTAGAGCAAAGCGAGTGATTAGTGACTTCTTAGCGAATAAAGTGAGTTGTTAGTTGCTAGTAACGAGCAGAAAGAGTCATCAAGAGCGCAGTGAGTGTTTGGTGAGTGATGAGTGATGAGTGAGTGTTCACTGAGTAATTGCTGGTAACGAGCAATTACAGGTAATCGCGAGCAGGAGTAGTTGCTCGTAACGAGTATCGACCTCACGAGCAGCCAATAATCACTCGCTTCGCTCGTGACTTTACATACCGTTGAGCAGCCAACCCAACGCTCGTTCGGCACAGGCCAGGGCTGCAGTCCGCTTTTAACCAACTTCGATAGATTGATAACTATAATTAGGACAAGTGCAAGTACAAGTGCACCTGACTCGCTTCGCTCGTCATTTGCGAGCATTGACTCTTCTTGATTGTGGATGAACCGTATGAATAATGGGCGAATGACAAGCCACCGACGAGCCAGCGACGAGAGAAGCGACGAGCCAGCGACGAGAGAAGCGAGTCGCTTTGCTAATCACCCTCCCATTGCTCGCTCGCTCACTTGATTCTCACTCACTCACTCATGACTCACTCATGACGAGCGAATGACTCGCTTCGCTCGCCATTCGCTCAGATAATCGACTGATAATACAACACAAACTCCTTCGTAACATACTCCCACGACGTTGGATCGAAAAACACATAAACCCCATGCTCCGATCCCGGCCCATTCGGCGTGGGCTCCACGCTCGAGTCCTTCGTCAGCCACACCTGCAAGTCCTTGTGGTACCGCCAGTTCCTGTTGTTCAGCTCCCGCGCCACAAGCTCCTGCAGCACGTCGCGTGGCTTCGAGTAGAAAATGAAGAAAAGCGTCTCGTCGTTCAACGTGTTGATCCTCGTCTCCACAGAAACAAGCTCAGAACTGTCCAGCTTGAACGACGCCGGGGCCCGGAAAACAGGCTCCACCTCCGACCGACTCGTCTCCAGCCACGGCGACGCAAACGTCTTGGACAGCTGCACAGAGTCGTTCGGTGTAGACAGGTCCAGTCCAAGCATGTTCAGATCAATCCCAGTGGTCACCGTCGCCAGATCCGTGTTCTCCATCCGCAACAGCGGCAGAAGCCCCTTCAATCCGTACTTGTCCATATCGCTCGTCTCCCCGACCCCGCGCGACGGCTGTCCCTCGCGACTCACCTGCTTTATAGCGTTCAAAACAGCCTGTGTGTTGCTGATTTGCTGCTGGAGATCCATCAGTTCTGGCCCCGACGTCCCGTTCGCAGCCGTCCGTTGTGAGATGTTGAGGTGCTGTTGCAGCTGCTGTGCCAGACTCGTCGCAGGAGTCGTCGTCGCGGCCCCCAGTACGGGGAACTGGTCCACGCTACCGCTCTCTGCCGTCTGTCTCACGTCTAATTCTCCCGCTATATTGCCCCAAGCCGCTGCAATCCGTGTTAGTCTCTGCGCCATGCTCGTCCCCAAAGGCCCCAAAGGCCCCAAAGGGATCCCAAAGGGAACACCACTGAGCAAACTTACCCATTGCTGCCTTGTGTACGTGTGTGTACGAATTCGCCCAACGTCTCTGCTTTTCAACTCCTTTATTTTTAAAGCATTTCTAACTAATTTTTCGCATTTTTCACTCGCAAAAAGGAGGTTCGGGAGGGTAAGAAAATTTCCGTCTTGTCCTACACCGTCGAGCCACCAACAAATGTCCCCGAGAACTCTCCCAAACATCATCGTCACCGGGACGCCCGGCTGCGGAAAGACCTCGCACGCTGAACAGCTCGCAGAACAGCTCGATGGATTCACTCACATAAACGTCAGCGAGTTTGCCAAGAAGAACGACTGTATCGAGGGCTTCGACAAGGACAGAGACTCCGCCATCGTCGACGACGACAAGCTGCTCGACGCCCTCGAACCTCTTGCCGAAAAAGGCGGTCTCATCATCGACTGGCACTGCTGCGAAATCTTCCCCGAAAGATGGATCGACCTCGTTCTCGTGCTAAGGTGCAACAACACGCTTCTCTACGACCGTCTGGCCAAAAGAGGCTACGCAGAGTCCAAGATCCGTGAGAACATCGAGGTGGAGATCATGGAGGTGCTCCTCAGCGAGGCCAGAGATAACTACGACGAGAATATCGTGGTGGAGTTGCATAGTGAGGATGTCGATTCGCTCGATGAGAACGTGTCGAGGGTTGTTCAGTGGGTGGAGAATTGGAGGGGGGATCATCCGGAGGGAGTTTAGCGAGCGAGGAGCCTCGGCGACGAGCGTAGCGAGTCGGCGAGCAACCCACGCCGATCAAAGCGACGAGCAACCCACGCCGATCAAAGCGACGAGCAACCCACGCCGATCATTCACTTTGAGTCGACCTCACTCGAATCTACTGTTCCACCCACTACCACCCCCTACCATCCACCACCAAATGAATCGCAAATGACTCGCTTCGCTCGTCACCGTTAGTGCTATATGTACACGTCTATTTACCAATCTTAATCTTCAACGCCCTCTGGGCCTTTCTTCTCTTTCTCAGCTTGTGCTTCTTCATCTTGAGTCTTCTCTTGCGCAAAACAGACGTCAAAACCATCTCTGTCTCGACGGCAAGCCCGCTTGGAAAGCTCTGGGCCACGCTCTGGGCCACGCTCTGGGCCACACCCGAGAGCCAGCTGCCGTTGGCTGCCACCGGCACAATCTTCCTCGCTGGAGCTGCCCAGCTCGCGGCGCTGGGCATGCTTCTTGCGCTCTGAAAGCTCACTGTTGAGGCAAATCTCCGTGCCATCGTGGGGACCAAGCCCAGTCCTCTGAAAATCAAGCCCGCCATGTTTCTCGGTGTCTGCGTCCACAGAGACGTTTGTGCTGTCCAGAGTCGGTGAACTGTTGAGAGATGTGTGTCTGTGCACTGATCTGCTTTGTCTCCAGTGCCCATTAGAAAAAAATTTACATTGAAAATGTCCCGTGCCGGCAAAAATCGCATTCGCTGGTGGAGTTTTTTCTATTTTTTCAGCGCAGTATCGACGCGACGGCCCGCGTCGTCGCGTCGATCCTTTCCGTCTATACGCGGTACCATGGTGTCTGCTCGGGTTGCAGTTGCTTAGGTTTGGCTGGCGTGCAAAGGTGGCTCCCCTCGCTACTCTCGACTTACTTGAGGCGACTTACTTGGGGCGACTCACTTCGCTCGCTACGCTCGCACGGCTCCCTCGCTACGCTCGCAAGGCTCGCTCATCAAATTCTTATCCCGGGTATATATCCATCATGCCTCGTCGTGCCGGCACCCACTAGTAATCAGCAGCAAAGATGTCGTCGTCGGAGTCTACACACCCGTCCGAGCCGTCCGAGCCGGAGACCTGTTTTTCCGCGGCCTCCCCGTCCTGGTGGCTGCCGTCCTCGTCATCCAGCACAATCTCAACAACATCCACGCTGTTGGACCCTTCCTGGAACTCGTCGGGGTCCAACCCGGCGCGCGCCTGCTGGTACGACGATGCAAACAGGTCCTGGTTCCATATGAACCCCTGTGACTGTGTCAGATTGATCGAAAACGAAGGAATCCGGCCCCGAACACCCGAGCTCCCGCCGGAAACAAAGCACGAAACGGGCGACGAGGACGAAAGCTCGTAAAATTGAAAGTTGTCGTTCTCCAGCATCGATTTGGACAGAAAAGACTTGCGTCTCGCGTACGGAGACGACGACGCCACAAACGACGATTTGCGTCTCCGGTGGTTCGGCTGTGCCAGCGGCATCGATCTACCAAGCGGTAGTGAGTGGGACGAGACGCTGGGGGAGCCAAGCAAGTGGTCCTCGTGTGCCGAATCCGGGCCCTGTCTCATCTGGCTCGCTGTGCCTTGCTGCGGATTCTTCGTTCCCGGTCCCGACCCCGGCGAGCCCCTCGGCTCCTGCGATTCTGTTGGTCCAGATCCGACTCTATCGTGCTCTTCCTGGGAGCCCACCACATAGCTCGACTTGAAAAGTATTGGCGAAGACATTCTCTATGTCAACCGCTTCTTCACCTCCGCAATCTCCCCGATATCTCAGTTGAAATTTCGCTTCTGATCGGTTTCCGGCTTCTTTCTGCGAACGGAAACAACCACCTGTCTGGCCTGCGTTGGTGTTGGTGTGCAAATTTATGTTGGAGGGTGAAGTTGGGGAAGTCAGTTTTGGTAAAAAATTGACTTTATCGTGCTACCGCTTTATGACAGCAATCTGGGGTTGGTTTGAGGAGTGGCAGATTTTTTCCACGTCACGTGACGCAAGTCAGACGACAGTCGACAACCAAAGCGAGCGAAGCTAGCGAAGGAGAGGACAGAGCAAGGACAGACAGGGTTCCGCTCCACCTCACAACCCAAACGCCCCCCCCTCCCCCACCGCTCCGCCGACAATCTCGTTGCAGCGAGTGGAACTAATGAAAGTCGGTGTGCTCGAGGATTACATAAGCAGAGTGCATCAAAATGATAACGATAACGACAGATGACGAGCAGAGCGAGTCGATGGACGGTTACGAGCAAAACGAGTCGATGCACAGTTACGAGCAAAGCGACTCAGTGTTGTCTTACTCGCTGGTTGGTGGCTTGTCGTTCAATCTACGGATCATCAACGTTCACTCGTCGTGAGCTCGCAACACCATGCTATGCCAGGAGTTATCGCAGGTGATGATCACGGTGAGCAAACCAATGTCAGTCGCGCTAGCCCCGCTAGTGACTCGCTTCGCTCGTCTAGTCCCACCGATATAAAAAAAACGATTCCATTATCTCTACACACTCTTAATGAGACTCATTTCTTGGACTTCTTCTTCTTCTTGTCCTTCTTGGCCTCCTTGTCATCGAGGTCTGCGTCGTCGGCGTGTCTCTTCTTCTCCTTCTTGTCGGACTTGTCCTTCTTCTCCTTCTTCTCCTTCTTCTCCTTCTTCTCCTTCTTCTCCTTCTTCTCGGCCTTCTCGGCCTTCTCCTTCTTCTCAGCCTTCACAGGCTCCACAATGTCGGCAGCGCTGTGGCCAGACAAATTCAGAGCCTCCTGTATGGCGTCGGCGTTCTTCATTGGCGACTTTCCGGTGTCGTAGAACTCGAGTCTCTCCTCCACCTGTTTCTTGAGAATCTGTCCGAAAACGTTGCTTGGTTCGTCAGAGTAGTTATCTATACGCGAAGCAATCGAGCACTTGTTAGCAAGGTATCTGGAGATTCTTCCCTTGTTCTTGGAAGAAGCTCTGCCGATGAAAGACGAGTGGTAGATCAGACCGTACTTTGGAGTGTTTCCCTTGGTCTTGAGCGCTCTGAACAAAGCCTTCTCAGCACCCAAAATCTGCACAGTAGAAGCAGCCTGTTTCGACAGACTGGTGAGCGATCCGGCGTGCGAGATCAGTCTGGCTCCCACAACCTCTCCAATCAGCTCCGAGAGGTTTGGCGCCACAGTGTGCATCTTGTCGGTCAGGTATTTGTACAGGTTCTGACGGTACTCGGCAATGGAGACAGTTCTCTCGGCAAAAGTCAGAACGTTGGCCATGTCTTGCTCAGAGATGTCTTGACCCATCGAGATTCTGGCAGCGTCGATGATCTGCTGGGCCAGGCCAGCGTCTTCGTTGACAACAGCAGCAACGTCGTGCAGGCTCTCGTCGGTCAGAGAGGTCTTGTCCTTGATGTGCAACACCAACTTGGCGTACAAGTGGTTGTCGTTGCAGATCTTGGCAAGCTCTGGGAAGTGCCAGCCGTACCACTCCTTGACTCTCATCGAGTAGGTGTTGATGTCCTTGTCAAGCTGGTCCAAAAGAGCAATAGCCTGGATGATGTGGTTGTCGTTCTTCTGGACAGAAAACTTAACCTTGGCTCTCGAGTAAGCGTGACCAAGACCAAGCTGGGCTCTCTCGAGATCGCCCTCCTGCAAGCCCTTCAACAGCTTGGCTCCGTGCACTCTGATTCCTCTCAGCAAGTCCTGAACCACCTCGTTCGAGTGGCAGTCAATGTATGGGAAGACCTCCTTGATCGAAGGTCCCAGAGCCTTGTCGGAGATACCCAGAGAAATCTGGTTCTTCTTCGAACCCTTTGGAAGGTTCAACTCCAGGACAGACTTCAGGTAGTCCGAGACAAGACCTTCGCTGATGTCGTTGGCGTTCTCCAGCGCTTGCGCAGCGCCCTGGAACGGAGCAAACGACACCAGTTCCACCAGCTTGGAGAATGCAGCCAGGTCATTGGTCGACGCCTGGACTTCCTTCAATCTCGATCCAATATCGTCCTGGTCGAGCTTCACCTTGAACACGGCATATCCCGTTGCCTCCTCAAAGAGAAGGTAATCGATTCCTGCCATTTTGTCGTGGTTTGTTCACCGTACCAACCAGATCCTGTTCTGTCTGAGCTGCGGTATGTGTGTTATGAAAACTCTTCTCAGCACCTTTAAAATTTCACTACAAAAAAATATTAAAAAAAAAAAAACCTGGAAAATTTTTTTCTGAAAAAAAAAAAAAAAAAAAAAATTGGAAATTCAGGCAGTGCAGTAGGGTAATCCTGCGCACAACAAACACCACCATCATAGATACAAACCAGCGCTCCGGGATGAGTGTTTCACCAACAGCGTCTTCTCCACCCGCTTGGCGTACTCGCCGCCGCACCCGAGAAGCTCGTCCAGCACGAGCGAAACGTCTCTGATTCCGTCAGGACTGCACCGTTCGAGTCCGAGATGGAACGCACCTTCGGCAGCGACAACGAGACCCACGGCCGGCACAGAGTTCTGGCTGGCTCTGAGCAAGCAGGCAGCAGCCGCGCCCGAAACGTAGTGCGGAGGCTTCAGTCTCGGCACCTGTTGCAGCAAAGGCGTCTCCGGGTAGTCTCCAACAACCAGTTTGTTGATGCTCTCGCTGCCACTGAGCTCGCTGGTGCCCAGGCAAATCACTCTTTTCGCCTTGAAGTCAATTTTTTCAAAGATATTTTCCATGACTCTGTGGTAGAGAACTTTGTGGCTGAGGTTTGGGACTCGCACAAAGTTGATCCTGGTGTTATTTGGGCCCGTGGTTTGGTGAACGTTGAACTCCTTGCAGTCTGCTTCGTGAAGCTTCTCCAAATCTTTAGGCACATAAAGATCCTCATCCTCGTTATACTGCTCGTCAAAGACTTCTTCTGCCATTGGACCGTAATATTTGGTGGACATCGTCGTTGCTATGAATGTGTCTTTCAAGTCTAGGTTGTTTGTGATTTCTTCGAGGATTTCAGGCACCATGACGAGAACGTCGCATTCAGGGTTCACGTCTTTGAAAAGATAATATCCAGCGCCATATTCATCAAGACTATACTCCGTACTCGGATCGATCTCGTCTAGCTGGGTGTCATCTAGTATGTGTCTTGGGGTGGAAAACTCCTGGAAAGGGCGTAACTTCGAGGTGTTAGTGGGAATCAATGGGTGGTGGAGAATTGGCACGTACCATTTTGCAAAGGGCGGGTCCGGGTAAAATTGGCTGACGGTTCTATCTTGCCAAAATGGAGGCAATAGTAAATGCGTCAAAATTTACTACACCAAAAAAATTCACCAAAATACACCAGAAAAAAAATATCGAACTATACTTGAAGAAAAAAAAAAAAGCTTCACCATGGCAAGATCGTCCTCTTTATCAAGCCCGCAGCCCCCCGAACTCCCCAACCACACGACATGTCAAGCGCAGCACAGCCACAGAGCCTCGAGGCGCTGTCCAAGAAATTCGCCACGCTGCAGAACGACCTGACGGAGCTCGTCAGAGCAAGACAGAAACTCGAGACCCAGTTCCAGGAGAACAAGATCGTCAAACAGGAGTTCGACAGCCTCAAAGAGGACGCAAAGATCTACAAGCTGGTGGGGCCCGTTCTCTTGCCGCAGGATACGCACGAGGCAAACCTCAACGTCGATAAGAGAATCGAGTTCATCACAGACGAGATCAAAAGAGTCGAGGAGAAGATCCAGAAATGCCAATTGGAAACTGAACAGGCGCGCGACCAGCTCGTGAGCGCAAGAACAGCAGCAGTGGGGCCTCCGCAATGATCCTGTATGTACATTCGATGTTAAAATATGTTTAAGTTCTCCCTATACGTCTAGCCACGAGCCAGCTGGCTCTTGACTAGATTGACCGTGGAAATGGCGTTGAACAGCATCCACTCCTCGAACGACGAGTACGCGTAGCCCAAGGAGTCCACCTCGTCCAGGCGGTCGTTCACAAACTCCTGTGTCGCTGCAAAATCAGCAGAACGGTCCGTCAACATGAACAGCTCCGACTGAACAATCACGCCAGACAGCGAAAACCGTTTCGAATACCACGCAAAGTCGTTCGACGCGTCTCCGGCATAGAACGTGATGTCGTCCGAGAGCTTGTGCAGCTCTTCCAAAGACGCCGTCACGTTGAACGGCATGATCATGTGTGCCAAGGCCTCGTGGTACTTGCCAATCACCGGGCCGTTGTCCAGCAGACGCCGGCCAAGATAGAACCGCACTTTCTCTGTTTCGGACCCGAGTTTCTGCGCCTCCTCGTGGTACTCTGCCAGTTTTGCTCGTCTCGAGCGCAGGTGGTACAGCACAAGCTGCATCTCCAATCCGGCCGCGTCGCCGGCTGCGGTGCTCAGAACGGGGCTCAAAACGTCCGGGTTGAGCTCCAGCTCGCGCGCAGCCTCCCGCACCGCGTTGCGACTGAACCCAAGCTCGGGAACGTACTTGTCGTAGGCTCTAGCGAGAACCTTGTTCTCGAGAAGCGAAGAGTCGATCACGGGCACTTCGGCGTGGTAAACCGAGTGGAAACGCCTCCGAGCCTGCCACAGCGGTCTGCAGGGCTTCAATCTCGCGGTCACGGCTCTGTTCACAAACGACATTGTTGGTCAATGGGCAGGGCAAGAGGGTGCAAAGTGGTGGACCCAGTTGATTTTTTGAGCGAAGATGAACGGGGGTTGAAAAAAAGGTGTGCTTATGTAAGCGTAGCGAAAGCACGAGCGTAGCGAGTGACTGAGCGTAGCGAGTGACTGAGCGTAGCGAGTGACAAAGTCACTGACCAAGCCACTGACCAAGTCACTCAGGCAGCAATGACCATCATAGTAGCCACCTGGACTCACCCTTGTTGGCCACACCTTACACCATCTCAGCTCACTGTGTCTTGCCAGCACTCTCCTACTCATCCTACTCATCGTATTCACAACTCACTCACGACTCGCTTCGCTCGTCGTTCGCTCGTCGTTAGTTCGTAATCAAATTCTCAAATTCTCAAATTCTCAACTACATCCATACAAAAACACTGCCTCCGCAAATTCCCACTCACTCCTCCATCGTAATCAACTTTTCATACGTGAACGAGTCAATGCCCCAATGCGAGTTGAACCGACCGTAGCCCGACTTCGCGTAGCCACCGTGCGGCAGGTAGGCCTCGTCGAACACCGATGTGCCGTTGATGTGGACAGCTCCGCTGCCAATCTCGGACGCAATCTTGAGCCCGCGGAGATGGTTGTCCGTGAAGATGGAGCACGAGAGTCCGTAGTGAAGCGAGTTGACCTGGTTGATCACAGACTCGGTGTCCGAGTACTTGACCACAGAAACAACAGGTCCAAACGACTCTTCCCAGTAAAGCTCCATGTCCGGAGTCACGCCCGTGAGAACCAGTGGCGGAATGTCTCCTCCGGAGTCTGGGGCTGGCGGCTGGCCAACAAGAACGCTCGCACCGGCGGAAAGCGCTTGGTTGATCAGGTGTTTGGCCTTTTGAGCGTGGCGAGGACTTCTCTGCAAAATCTTGAGGTCCGGGTCCTGCTCGATCATCTGCGCACCAATCGCCTTGACTCTCTCGACAACAGCGTCGTACTGGTCCTGGTGCACGAAAAGCGTGTCCGTCGCCATGCAGATCTGGCCCTTGTGGAACCATGCAGACCACAGGGCCCGGGAGATGGCGCGGTCGAGGTTCGCGGCACCCACGTCAGGCTCGATGATCGAGCAGTTCTTGCCTCCGAGCTCGAGCAACGCCGGCTTGAGGTGCTGTCCGGCCTCGGCTGCGATGGCGCTGCCCACTTTCGTCGACCCGGTGAAGTTGACGATCCGGATGTTTTTGTCGGCAATGATCTGTGCCACCACGTCTGCCGACGCTGCGGGCTCGCTGTGGACAAGGTTCAGAACGTTGTCGGGCAGACCCGCGCGGTTGAAGCAGTCGACGATCCAGTACGAGATGTCGGACGAGAGCTCGCTGGACTTGTTGACGACCGTGCAACCGGCAGCGAGCGGCGCGGCGATCGACCGCGTGGTGAGCGCAGCAGGTGCGTTCCATGCCGAGATGCTCAAAACCGGTCCGAGCGGCTGTCTCACCACCATGGTGAGATCCTTGTGGCTCCGGGCGTTTGGGTTCTGCACCGGAATGGTGCCGGCCGGCCTGCTGGCGATGATCGAGGCATAGTTGCGGATCTGCTCGACGGATCCGTCCACGTTGGCGTCCGAAAACGCGGGCGGAATGCCCTGTTTGACGTGCGCGGCCGACAGCTTGTCTCTGATCTCGTGGATGTTTTGTGCAGCGCGCTCCAGGATGAGTGCTTTCTCCTCTGCTGGCACTTTGGCCCACGCAGGGAACGCTTCGCCCGACTTGGCGCACATCTGCGCAATTCCCGCGGAGTCCTGCAGACACGCAACGTCGTGCAGCGCCGTCCCGTCGGGCGCCTTCACCTCGTACCGGGGGCCGTCGCCGTAGACGGCCTTGCCGTCAACGACCAGGGGGATGGTCGAGAGGCTGCGCAGCGCGTGGCGCGAGCTGAGGGCGGCGGAAGAGCTGAGTAGCGGTTTGATTCTGCGTGTAGTCTTTGCAAACATGCTTGAGTGCTGAGAAGTGAAAAGTTTTCACAGAGATTGCCCGAGTAGAGGCAGATTGAACGGACCTTTTTATAGCGTTTTCCGAGCACGTTCCCCACAATTTGATGTGTAATTATCACAAATTGATGTGTAATATGACTAATGAGTGCCACTCCACACGTTCGGTAACTTGTTGAGCTTTTAGCCGAGCCGGAACGATGTACCCTGAGCTGTGTTCCCCACAATACGCAGAAAGCGTTTTTTCTGGCCTGCGTGGTGATTTATTTTTCCGGCGGAACCGTTTCGCGAGCGACGCGAGCGAAGCGGGCCAGGCGGCAGGCGAGGCGGGACAAAGCGAGCTAATGAGGGATTTGTCAGTGAGCAAATTATCAGAGTGAGCGAGGGCGCCTCGCTGTTTGCGCCCTCGTGTCCACTCGTGCGCACTCGCGCCCACTTGCTCCGCGTGCTCGCTCTCTGTGTGGGTCACCAGACTCGCCCCGCCCGTCTTGCTTGGCATCACCACCCACTGTCCACTTGTGACTGGCTCGCGGGGCGCCGTGTCAGGTGATGTACACAGCCCCTTGCTGCCCGCCCTGCAGATACTGGCGCACGCAAGCATCATGCATCGGCGAGGAAGATGCGGCTTCAGCCGAACGAGAGCCCACAAAAGGGTCGATCGGCGCAGTACATCCGTCATCCTCCGGTTGGTGCTGGATATGCTGGAGGCTCTTTTGAACACCTCTGCACCGGCGCACGCCGGTGCTCGGGAAATTTTTTTTTTTTTTTTTTGCACTCCATTTTTCACAAACCATTGGATAACAGTGCAAGGTCCCCGAGAACACACACCGCTGCACCAACACAAAGCCCCCAGTGTGCACATCCGCAAAAGCCACATCAACCCACGGGGAGTCGCGGAACGCTCACAGGCACCAGAAAACAGCATGTTCAGGAACCAGATAACACAGATCGCCAGCAAAAGAAGTCTGGCCACGACGGCGGTGGAGAACGGAGCAGTCCGCGCAGGACTGATCCTGTCGCGTGTTCCGATTGTGACGCCGGAGCTGAGCGAGTTCGAAAAGAAGTTCTACCACTACCAGGAAGAGCTCGAGAGAAGACTGATGTGGACGTTCCCTCGGTGGTACTACTTCAAGAAAGGTACTGTGGCAGAGAGAGAGTTTGCGAAAGCACAGCGGTATCCGATACCCAAGCACAGGGGAGTGTGGTTCCCGAAGGGAGTTCCAGACATCAAGCACGGCCGTGACAGGCGGTTCAAAGAGGAGATTGTGTTGCCCAAGAGGGGTTCGGGAGACGAGGTCTCCGGCAGTGCTGGCGGCGCTGGGGCAGAGGACCTTGATGACGTCAGCAGACCGATCAAACCGTACTCTAGATTGACTCCTGCCGACGAGCAAAACGACCTGGCGTCGCTCGAAAGAAAGCTCTCGCGCACTTTGTACCTGCTGGTCCAGCAGCAGCAGGACCAGCAGTGGAAGTTCCCATCTTTTGCACTGCACGACGAGACGAAACCCTTGCACCAGGTGGCCGAGGAAGGGTTGCGCACCATTGGAGGAACGCAGATCAACACGTGGACTGTTTCGAGCACTCCGACGGGGCTGTTGAAGTACGTTGACGGCGAGGTTTCTGCTGCTGCTGCCAAGGCTGCCGAGGCTGCCGAGGTGAGCAGAGAGTACCTGATCAAGTCGCACATTGTGGCTGGTAAGTTTGACTTGGACTCTTCTAGCGGATACCAGGACTACCGGTGGTTGACGAAGGAGGAGATCGAGAGTGTTGCTGCTCCGGAGTACTTTGCGCAGGTGGAGTGTCTGTTGTCGAGTAATTAGGTTTTGTAAATAGACGACGAGCGGCCGACGACGAGCGAAGCGAGTCGCTGGTAGCGAGTCATATAACCAGTGAATAAAGATCAGCGACGGAATAGGCGACGACGGGCGACGACGAGTGAAGCACGCAGTGGACAGGCCAAAGATGCGCTTTGCTCGTCTTTGGCCTGTCGCATCGACAGGTGCAACGCAGCGAGTGTGGTCCTTGTCACAGTACTCTCCACCACAACTCACTAGAGGAAGAATAAAGTATGTACAAGAGATGTTCCTAACTCGAGTTTGTCAGCTGGTGGGTGGAGCATTGGACAATTCCAGTCACCAAGCCCAAACGTGTCCCAACTTCCTCAGCGTCGGTTTGTCTCGGCTTCGCTCGCTCGGCTTCGCTTGCTCTATTTGCTCGCTCCACTCCGCTTTTAAAATTGGGCTTTATTTATTTCGCGGAACTTCGGAATCGATTAACTCTCAAAAATAACAAAATAACTTCAACACTTTGTTTCCCTTTTCCTTGTCTCCCTTCTTCTCTGTTTCCCTTTCCCCACCACTCGCTTGCCTCCTCGCCCCACGTCACCCAATGGCCTCGCAGCGAGCCGCAAGCCCCGGAACCCGGCCGCCAACGTCCGACTCCGCGTCCACTTCGACTCCTATCGATTCCGGAGACAAGAACGCAGTCGCCGAAAGAATCGTCAAGCTCATCGCCGTCGGACTCAAAGAGGCGTCCACAGACTCGCCCAGCTTCCGCGCGTCGGTCAGCTACCAGGACGCGGCGATCGGCCACTTTGAACACGTCATAAAGGGCACCATAGACTATCTCAAGCGGTTTTTTGCAGCATGCTCGGCGCTCGAAGTGGTCTCCTCCGACTTCAGCTCCACCTTCGATGAGCTCCTCGACAGCTCAGCCGGCCTCATCAACGAAGACGTCACAGCCCCGTGTCTCGAAAGCACATCCAGCGGGATTTCCCGCTTGCTCAAGTCGTTTTCGAACGTACTCCGCTATCAGACAAGCTCGCTCCGTAACCTCGAGTTGCTAGTCGAAAAGGACTTCGAGGCTTACTTCGAGACAAAGCGCGCCTTCGACATCCTCCAGCGCAAGTACGACATCTACCTGCAGAAATTCATGGCACAACCGAAAACCGTTGAGCCGACAAAAGCCCGCGAAGACGCTTTCCAACTCTTTGAAATGCGCAAGCAGTACATCCATCTCTCCCTCAGTCTATGCATCCTCACCACCAAGCTGGAGCACAAGGTCTCCACCACGCTCGTCGACGTGTGCGACTCGCTCTGGAACACCACCTCGCACACTAGAAACATCGCCGAGTTCCTCGGGCTCAAGAACGTTTACGAAAAAGTCGAAAAAGCCAAATATTGCGTCAATTCTCAGCTCAAATCCTACAAGTACCTGCTCCGCGACCTCGTGGCCGCTAGAGCCACTTCAGAGGAAGGAGTAACGCTGCTCTTTACCCCGTCCAGCGACCTCAATTCCTACAACCCAGCCACCATCGGCAGCTCGCACTTCCTCGAAGGAACGTCTGCTCAGAGCGAAAAACACGGCTGGGTGTTCATGAGGTCCACCAAACTCCATTCCAGAGAGGTCATCTGGATCAAGCGCTGGCTCTTCATCAAGGACGAGCTCTTTGGCTTCCTCGCACTCAGCTCTAACGGAAAATACGTCGAGGAATCCGACAAGATTGGTATTCTTCTTGCAAACTTCAGATACTACCCTTCTGAAGACAGAAGGTTCTGTTTCGAAATTAAGACTTACCAGACGGACCTCGTGCTGCAAGTTGAGACCTCTGCAGAGCTCAAGAGCTGGCTCACAACGTTCCGATCCGTTAAAGCACGGGCTCTCGAGAGAAACAGTCCTGTCGCCTCCTCTAGATACGAACCGATCCTGGACTTACTCAAGCTCAAGCCCGTGGTCTCCAAAGACTACGAGCTCGTCAACCTGCCTAGCGTTGTCAAAGACGGTACACATGACCTCATCAACCAAACACTCCCGACTCTCGACATAAAGATCAACTTCAACCCGCCGCTTGTTACACAATACACCAATCTCTCGTGTCTTTCGCGGATGTATCTCACTTCCACAGACGTCCCGTCTGCGGGCACTGCCAACGTCTGGGGATTTGTCAACTGGGGTTTGTATTATTCGGTGGCTGGAGGCACTGCACACACTGAAGAAACCTCAAAGAAGACAATCTCTGCTGCAGCTATCAACCTCAACTACCCATCTTACTACCCTGTCGAGATGAGAGTGGTGGACTTGCAACTGCGTTCCATCTTTGAGTCGTACGTGGGCCCGAAAGAGTTTGCTCTGCTCACATTCAAAGCTATGTGGTCGCCCAACTCGAAGCAGGAGTTGCTATGTGTGTTTTATGTCACAAATAGCCATATCTTCATCTACACAAACAACTGTGGTCTCATTTCCATCTCGCCAATCACTCTCACAACTTTCCTGTACGCCGATTCAGTGAACAAGGACAACTACGACGTGCTGAGGCTGTACACAGTGAGTGGAGTTTCGATCAAATTCCAGTTGTTCTTTGACTCTGGATCCCAGGTCAAGGACGAGTTGAACTACTTGATCAGAGCGAAAAGGTCCACAGATTCTCAGAATCTGGAAGTTATCGTCAACGAGTTGAAACGCATCAGAGAAGTTTATGAACATGTACAAAAACCAACGACGGCCATGCAAATCACCTCCACTCAGAAAAAGCAACAAGATAACTCGTTAGTTACAGTGGCATCTTCTGCTGATACCGAGAACGAACTCCGTCTGAATTACGGTAGCGAGATGACCCTATTATGGAGTAAGAAGTACGATCTTCCGGCAAAAGCGCTTTTCCATATTTTAGTCGGAGACCAGTCGTTCTTGTTGCAATCAATGTTACCATTTGCCCAGCTTGCTGATGACATCAACACCAAGCATACGATTTGGAGATGTGATTCCAGACAAAGACTGACAAGAAACGTGTGGAACGTCAACACCGATTTGATGTCGGTGCAACAACAAATCGAAACCATGTCGAACAACAAGTATTACAACTTCTTGCAAAGTACGCCATACTTGATTCTTCCGTTTGGATCGTCGAGAAGATTGGTGATCCGTTTCATCATCTTCAGCACAGATTCAAGGTCCAGCAAGTTGCTCGTTTACTACAAAGTGACAAACAGTTCCCAAGTGTATCACTGTGTGACACGACTGCTGTTCAAGCAAATCATCCTTTTCAAAGTGGAAGACTTGGACGATCGCATCGTGGCTGCAATCAAAGAGCTGAACAACGAGAAAAAGAAAATTGTGTCAGCTATCAAGCTTTATGGGCCAATCACTAAGTACGACAGCGATACTCCTCGTGAAGAAGAAGTTTTGTTTGTGGAGAGAAAGAAGAAACTGAGGTTGAGGTTGCTAGTGATGATGGTTTTCCAAAAACTCAACGTGGACCTTGACAAGCTTGTTCACGACTCTTTGAAACTATTTGTCAAAGGTCTGATCTTGGTGTTCAAGAGCATACGGATGAACTACGTGTTGATATTCTCATTGGTTGTGTCTTTGGTGCTCAACATCTACATGAGTGGAAAAACGACGTACTCCTACTGGCTCGAGAAACACACTGAAAAGTACGTCAATGAGCTGATTGAGAGGCCGACTTTGATGAAAAGAGCAATTTTCCTGAGTGACATAGATGACTTGTCGAGACAGAACACGCCGGTGGTTTCGTTCAATGCGTCTGAGTCTCTATGTTTCAAGGAGTTCAAGAGAAACGCCGACATCACCACGCTGTCGCAATCGAAAAGCAACGATGTGATCAAGTCGAAGTTGGCAGAGTTTGGCATGAAACGGAACGAGATCTTGACCGAGCTGACAGTCCTGAACAGCATGGAAAAGAGCTACCTATCGCTCGAATGGAGGAACTGGGTGACGAAGGAGTTTAGGAACTGCGACATTGTGAAGAACAACTACCCTGACAAGTTCGACCGCTCGTTGGCTGAGTACTGTTTGTCTGTCAAGCAGGAAATCGATTACATGACTAAGAATATTTTATAGACCGAATGGAATTGTTTCATAATCCTTCTTTTGCGAGATTGTCTGCCAAATCTAGATACAAGGAAACGGGGCTGAACGGCTGATGGCCCAAAGCGTTCCGTAGTCGTTTGACGGTGCCCAGCCAGTTTATGAGGTCTAGATGGTCCATGTTGGCGAGGTTTCCGAGACTCTTGCCCCAATTGGCACTCCTGAGGCTCACCAACCCGTCGTTGGGGCCTTCTTTATAGTTCACCAAAGCCCAAGTGATGTAGAACAGACTGGCAATGTTGGGGGTGTAGCATGCTCCATAGCTAAAGTACTTGACTTTTTCGTCGTTGGGCATTTTCCTGTTCATTTCGGCACTGTTTGCGAGCGTCAACTGTTTGATGGAAGGGAAAAATCTATCGATGAACGAGTCCGGGAAGTTCTTGAGCACGTAATCGGCGGCGTAGGAGCCTCTGTGAGGAGTGGAAATGGTTGTGAGTGAAGCGACCTGAAAGTTTTGCTGTTTCAAGTTCGAAATCAAGTATCGACAGTCCAAGCCTCCCATTGAGTGAGCCACCAAGTTAACTTTGATCGGCTCTGAGCGGGCTTCGGTATCTAGTTTTCGGGTAACTTTCTGCTCGATGAAGTCGTTCAAGATTTTCGATCTTGTTTCGATCGTTGCAAAGGGAGGAACTTTAGCCACCAGAACCGTGCAACCTCTGGAACGCAGTTCTCTCTTGATTCCATGCCAGTATTCAAACAGCTCGATTCCCGTGCTTGCCTTCTGTGCGACCTGAGTTTTCGTTGTGTCTTTGCCTCTCAGCCAGTCAAAAAGACTCACGCTGGGAAGTGCTATGAGGCTGTCGAATCCCGAGAAACCGTGGCACAGGATGATCGGATGCTTGGGCATCTGATAGTCTTCGCGCGTCGATATGGTCGAGAGGTCGATGGTGTCGTATTTGGTGTTTTCGGAGCTCCTATTCAGCTTGGGTGTGTTTTGGGCATTTTTTGGGTGGGGGCTGTTGTTGTGGAGGCCTCTTGTCTGTGGTCGAAGGCTAATCTGTCGTGGTAGAAGACTACTGCTGTTTGCAGTTTTTGGTAGCAAACGAACCAACATGGCTTGGCAGACTAGGATGGTGGAGTTTCTTCTGTGTTTCTGGAGCAGAGCTGTAGCTGACTCTCAAGCAATTCCGTGAGCCTGGCCTTATTTCCCACTTCCCAAGTCTCTCTGACTGTCTCTGTCCCTTGCAGATGGAATCTAGAGCAGTTTTTGCAAATTTCAGGAAACTTTTCAGGCAGTGCAACGATGATGATTATCAAAATCTCCAGGTTTTTCAACTTCTGGTTTCTGCCAATTTTCGAGCCGGGTCTGTCTGAACACATCGATCATCAGTTAAAGAGGGAAAAAAGAACAAAAAAAAAACAGACAAGCCCATTTGTCTTCCCCACCTACCGCAACAACGATCACCCCAACGCTCGCAATTCTCGTCCTTTCAGACTTTGCGGAACACGTAAATGAGCCTCGTGTCCTGATGTTCTATCTGGGAGTTCTGTTGCTGTCTTTCGTTAGTATTTCGATCCAATCTAACGTGGTACTAGATGAACACGTTCCACGATACCGATTGGAGTTCACCAGCTACGATGCCACCCCAAGCGACGCAACGTCGGAGACCTCCAGTGTGAAAATCGACGGCGTCGATTACGAGTGTCTGTTTGAACAGCCACACTTGCCCGAAAAGGCCGCTGGATTGGACGAGTCGAATCCTGAGCAGGAACTGGCAGAAGCAGTCCAGCTGATCCACTGGCTCGCACAAGAGCATTTCGACGACTTCGAGCGATGTCTTTACTTCAGAGAAACGTACTGGACCTACCAGTTCTGCATGAACTTGTTCATCAAACAAGTGAGATTCGAACCAGCATACTATACCAAGAAGAGCGGCATCATTGAGGGAGACGGAACCACACCAAACTTCCTTCTTGCATCGTTTGAAACTACTGATTCGAACAGCACAGACAATTTCCAACTGCGGGAGAGACTGGATGGCTCCAGATATCTGTCGCAGGTGGTTCGTGGAGGTGCCATCTGCGATAAAACCGGCCAGGAGAGAACAGTGACGGTGAACTACGTTTGCGACGAGACACAATCGTCGCCCAAGTTCCTGAAAATGAGAGAAGCGTCCACTTGCGTTTACGAGATGACCGTTGTTTTCAACGAGCTGTGCAGAAGCAGCATTTTTGTGCCTTCCAAGTCAACCACGCTGGCCAAGATCGAGTGCCGGCCCTCCGACCCGCTGAAAGCTTCAACGCAAGAGACCAAACCATATGGACGGCTCATCAATCTACCTGACGTTTCGCTCGAACCGCTCGGGTTCGGCCTGTACACCTGCACGCCCAAGACGGGCGGTCTGCGGGCTCTGGTCACATCAAGATACAGTTCTGTCACAGTCGACAACGTTGAAGCTGCAAACGAACTGCTGCTCAACATCGCCTCGGCGTTTGCAGGAATTGTCACTGTGGGCAGGCTCGATTCTCCAGTGCCGGACCAGGTTGGCGGCGGCGCCGGCGGCGCCGGCGGCGCTGCTGCTGTGATCGCCAGCGATACTTACGAATACCAAACTCCTGTCTACGGGTACGATTCCCGGCTGATGTTTGTGGCCAAGGTGTCGCAAAACAACGATGGATCCGTGGTGGCAGCAATCGTCGAAGAGTCCGATTTCAGCCAGAACTTCCAGTCGTTCAACGGACAGTCAGTGGACAGCTAGCAGCAGGTATAATCAAACAAACATCATGTTTCGGACTAAAAAATACAGGATAAAAGTACAGCGCAACAACCAACACAAGCAGCAAAACAAACATAAAAAAAAGCACATCCGATACCGTCATCTGCGTCTTCTTGACGGTCTACTGTTCAGTCCTGCGAGTCTCATGCTGTGGACAGCATGCGGGTTGCCCACAATGGAGGAGGGCAAGGTCCCGTTGTAGTTGTGTTGCAAGATGGTCAGTTTGGAGCTGGTTCCGAGGCCCAGATCCGCAGGCTTGATGTCTTTGTTTTTGATGAGCCCAGCGATCATTCTCTTGAGCTGGTGGAACTTTTCCACCTCCTGCTGAGACGGTTTGCTGACTCTGGGTGGCTGGTGGTCCGGATGCTGTTGTTGGAGCAGGTGCAAAGGTTTAGGTGCCGCTTGCAGAAGGATTCTGGATCTTCTGAGCTGGTTGAGTTCCAGCAGCAACTCGCTGATGCTTTGCTGGGCCTTGTTCTCCTTGATCAGCTCTTTCTCCTCCTCGTCGATCTTGTTGTCCACGTTCCATTTGAATAGGTTTTCCAGGTCAATCAAGTCTTCTTCGGGCTCGATGTCGTCCACCATGTCGAGGTCTTCGATAGGGTCCTCCGGGACCTGTGGGTCTCCGTTGGCAATGGCAGGTTCGTTGTCGCTTTTAGTCTCAGTAGTCTCTTCCTTCACCTCTGTGTTGGGCTGTGCATCTTGTTCCTCTACCTTGTCGGCACTCTGTTGCCTCTCGGCCTCTGCAAACTCCTTCTTGATAGCCAACACCCGCGAGAACCCGTACTGTTCCAACCAGGTGAGGCCCTTCCATTCGTTGGAGACGATCGAGTGGCTTTCGTCGTGCGACGGAGCAAACGTGAACTCGCTCTCGTTCTCGCCGTGTTTGAGCCACTGCGAAACGGGAATGTTGTACCAGTTTGGGTGGAAGTACTGCGACATGATCTCGTTCTGTGCCGGAGGCTGTTGAAGGTTTCTGTGGAGAGGCGGCGAGAGCGCAGAGAACGGCTCTGCTTTCAGCGAGTTGAGGTTGGGAACCACCCTGACGACCTCGACCGGCAGACTGTCGCCGACGACCGGCACTCTATCGTCGAGCTCCGACTTGAACGAGTGCAGCGACGAGAAAAGAGGCAGCCCGTTTGGAGCCATCAACGACAGCGTTTCTCCTGTTCTGTTGATGTACGAGTCTGAAACGAGCTCGAACTCGCGAGCCAGTGATTTCTCCAGACTCGTGCGGAAACTCTCGTCATCGTCGTTCTCGTTCTCGTTCTCGTCGGAGTCC
Source organism: Ogataea henricii (assembly GCA_003705115.2). Lineage (NCBI taxonomy): Eukaryota > Fungi > Ascomycota > Pichiomycetes > Pichiales > Pichiaceae > Ogataea > Ogataea henricii. Next base: position 15,227 of record PPHT02000048.1, on the reverse strand, counting down.
GCGTCCGCGTCCTCGTGCTCTGTCTGGCCGTTGGAGTCGTCGGTCGTTGGCTTTTTCTGCGCCATCTCCAGTCCCAGTCTGTAGCTTTCTCTCAGAAGCAGCTCGACCGAAACTTTGTAGAACGCGTCGACTTTTTTGCACACCTCGAGATCGTCTTCGTTCTCCAGGAACCTGGTGATTGCAGCGGTCTTGAGGTCGTGAAAGATCTGGTACACCGAGTCGTATTGGCTGGTCTCGAATTTGGCCGTCACCGTGAGCTCAAACTCCGGCTGTTCGGTGGTGTCTCTGAACGAGAGAAACGAGTCTGTGAGCTTCTTCGGGTCGCTCTCGAAGAACTGTTCGCGCGACGGTATGGCGGCCGAGAGAACTGGGGCAGGCTCGGTGTCGATTTGCTTCAGAACCGAAACCAAATCCCCAAAGAAGTGGGTGAGCTTTTGTCTGTCTTGTTCGTTCATCTTGTATGGCTGGCACAAGCGCGTAGAGCCGTGAGCACGTTGTCCAATTGGCGTTTGGCGGGAGACGGGCACGGGATATTGTGTAGCGCAGAGACACACTTGATTGTGAATCAGTGGAGGAGGATGTAAAAAAAACAAGCACGAAGTTGGAGGAAAAATTTTGCACCAGCCACGGAGGTGCACAGCCACGAGCGACGAGCGATTGACGAGCGAATGACGAGCGGAGCGAGTCATTTGCGAGTCATTCGCTTGTCCTGAGTGAGCTGTGAGTGAGTTGGTGAGCTGTGAGCTGTTGAGTTATGACCTGATTAACCCACAATAAGCGAAGCGAGTGATGAGTCGACCCTGCGTCGCTGGTGACTCGCTTACTTGGTACACTCACTCACTCACTCACGACTCGCTTCGCTCGTCATGAGTTCGCATTTGCTACAAACCACTCGCTCGTAGTCCACTAGCTGGTTGTCAATACATGCTTGTTGAAGCTTCTTACTATTCACAATGCGTATGTAGATTAGTTTATCACATGACAAGGGAGAGCGAATGACGAGCGAAGCGAGTCATTGGCGAGTCGTTCGATACTTCTCAGACACTCCTCAGACACTTCGTTCCCACGACTCGCTTCGCTCATGTAGGTTAACCAACTCGCAACTCATCAGCTCACGCTCTTCATGAACTCATTCATGAACTCACTCATGACAAGCGAATGACTCGCCACGCTCTTCATACACACACTCATGACAAGCGAATGAGTCGCAAATGACTCGCTCCGCTCGTCATTCGCTCGTCATTCGCTCGTCATTCGCTCGTCATTCGCTCTTCCACACCCCGTGCACCTTCCTCTGCCTCACCTTCACAACCGGAAGATCCCACCCCACCCCTCCCGTACCAATGTTAGCTCCGATCCTCGGAACAACATAGCACTCTCTCTCTGTCGGAGAAATGTCCTTGGGAGCATACGGATGGCCCAGAGGCTTCGAGTACGTGATCAGAGCCGTCCCGGCAGCAATGTTCGACAGAGCCGTGGCACTGATGTCGTTCAGTGGCTTGAACCGCAGCTTCTGGACCTTGTTTTCCATCTGGTTCGACCCAAGGTTCAGCGACTGGTACACCAGATACTCCGGAGGAACCTCTCCGCACTTCGACAGCATCGAGCCGGGGTGGATGTACACAAACTTGTCGATCTCGCTCTCGTTGGCGCCTCTCGAAGGCATCAGCGTGATGTACGGAATGTTGGTGATGTTGGAGTTGCTCGAAATGCGAACGTCTTTGTCCATCAGATCGGCCCGGATCGCAACCTGGTCAATGAACCCAGCAGCAATCATCTGCTTGATCGCCTGGATCTGAACCTTGCTCGGCTTCCCAAGCTTCAGCTCCTTCTCGTCAACGTGCGCAGAAACAGCAACCGACTCCTTGCTGGTGTTCACCTTGACGATGTACGACAGCTGTTTCCGCAGCTTGAGAATCTCCTCCATCACTTTCGACCTCAGGTAGTTGCTCCTCATGAACTGCTCCCGCTTCGCAGCGGGAACGTGGTCCATCGCACAGATCGCAGACAACAGTTGCAACGCATCGCTGTACCTGTCGAGCTTCGCAAACATGCTTCTCGACTTGTTGAACTTCGACAGCGTCTGTCTCTTGAGCTCCAAGTCCTGCTGGCTCTCCTCCTCTTCCTCGTCGTCCCCGTCCCCGTCCTCGTCCTCGCCTCCCTTCCTCCTCTTCCCCAGGTCGAACCCAAGCTCAAACTCGCTGAGGAACGGATCGCCCACCGAGAAGCCGGAAACAAGCGCAACAACGTACGGCAGACACCCGTGCTGGTTCGCAACGAGCAGCATCCGCGAGAACCGCGGACTCAGCGGGAACAGACTCATCTTCTTGCCCAGCTTGGTGATCGTCTTCTCCTTGCTCAGCGCACCGAGGTTCTGCAGCAGTTTCTCGGCCCTCTCCAGCATGTGTCGGGCAGGAGGAGTCGGGAACGGGAAGTTGACGATGTTGTCGATGCCCATGCTCTTCATCGACAGAACAACGCTCTCCACCGGCATCCGCAGGATCTCGGGCTTGGAAAACTGCAGAAAGTCGCTCTCGTACACCGCAGACGAAAACAGTCGGTAGCAGTGTCCCGGACCGGTTCTTCCTGCTCTTCCTGCTCTTTGGTCCGCGCTCGCTTTGGAGATCCACGACACCTCAAACGACTGCACGCCCGTCTCCTCGTTGTGGTGTCTTTCTTTCGACCGTCCAGAGTCGACAACGTACCTGATGTTTGGAATCGTCAGCGACGTCTCCGCGATGTTGGTCGCAACAACACACAGTCTCGACCCTTCAGGCGGGTTCTCAAACACCTTCATCTGCTCTTTCGTCGGCAGCAGAGAGTACAGCGGAAGGACGTACAGCGGGTCTTCGGGAGTCTGGCCTTCTTCGAGAGTCTCTTCGAAGCCTTCCTCCTCCTCCTCCTCTTCGTCGCCGTCGCCTCCGCTCTCGTTGGTCTCCTCAAAGTCGTCCTGCCCCTCGTTGACCGCAAAATCAATCTCCTCAGCCTCGAGATCCGCAAACTTCGAGTTCACCTTCACCTCAACCGCTTCCTCGTCCTCGTCCCCGTAGTGCTGCGACTTGTCCTTCGACGGGAACGGGAACCGGCTGCGCAGCTTCTTCACCATGGCAGTGATCTCTGCTTTACCGGTCAGAAACACCAGAATCCCTCCAGGAGGAAGCTTCTTGTGGATCTTGCACGTCTTGCGGAACGCCTCCTCGTTGTAGTTGAACGCGGTCCGCTTGTTGAAGTGCACCGAAACCGGGTACTGTCTGGCGTCGACCTTCAGAATCGGCGGAGCAACGTCGAAAAGCTGCTTGTTCTCGCTGAAGTCCGACACACGCAGAGTCGCAGACATGATCACCAACTTGAGCGGCTTGTGCTTGGACGGGTCTCTCTCGTGGTACTCACGACGCAGTTTCAGAATACGGCTCAGCATTCCGATCAGAATGTCCGTGTTGGTGTTTCTCTCGTGCGCCTCGTCGATGATCAGCGCAGAGTACTTGGTCAGCAGGAAATCAGACATCATCTCCCTCAGCAAGACACCGTCGGTCATGAACTTGACGGCAGTGTCCTTCTTCACTGTAGCGTCGAACCGGATCTGGTACCCGACACGGTGTCCGTGGTTTCCCAGCTCGTTTCCGACTCTGTTCGACATAGCAACAGCAGCAACTCGTCTAGGTTGGGTCACTCCGATCATCCCTGGCGTCTCCGAGTCTGGGTTCCCGTACCCAGACTCAAACAGGAACTGCGGCACCTGAGTCGTCTTACCGGAACCGGTCTCACCGCAGATGATGACGCAGTCGTTGTGGTGGATCGCCTCCATGATTCTGTGTTCCTCGGAGTAGACAGGCAGCTGCATCCTGGCCTGTTGGATGGCGTTGTCTCTGTCAACCTCGACGGTGACGATCTTTCTCTGGAGTTCCGGGTTGATCGGGATGAACTCCTGTTCCAGGCCGTCGTCCAGGTCTTCGTTCCGCACCACCGGAGTGTACTCCATCTGTGGTGCTGACGGAGGAACAAACTCGGCTCTATTCTCCAGCATTCTCACCTGTTGTTCTGCCCACTCTTTGAACTCCTGGGCTTTCTTCGTGTGCGGGGTGGATCTCGAGGGGGAGGTCTCGAGGTCTTCTGCGGAGGAAGACTCGTCTGAGCCATCTGAGGAATCGGAGGCATCTTCGTTCTCCTCGGAGTCATCTTCACCCTCACCCTCCTCATCCTCTACCTTTTCCTCCTCGCTGAAACCTTTGAACTCCTCCTCATCCTCCCCGGCCTCATCCCCCTCCTCCTCATCCTCCTCATCCTCCTCATCACTGTCCTCCTCGTCTTCGCTCTCCTCCACCTCCTCTCCACTCTCACTATCCTCGAAATCCATCTCATCCTCAAGCTTGTTCTTGCGCTTCTCCTCCATCTCAACCTTCTTTCTCCAACTGTAGCCCCTTCCCGGTCTTTTCGTCTTTTTCACCGTCTTGGCAATCTCTTTGAACCCAAATCCAAACCCAGACCCAGCCCCGGCGGCCGTCTCCGGCTTCACAGGCTTGTAATCGACCAGTGTAGGAATTCTGATCTCCGGCTTTGCAGGCTCTGCAACCTGCTCGTCGTCGGACTCATCCCACTTCTTCACCTCGCGTTCCTCGTATAGGATCTCCTTGGTCTTATCGTCTCCCCTGCCTTGTCTCTCGAGCTCCAACGCCTCGATAAACTGCTCCCGCTTCGTCTGGTGCGTTCCTGTTCCTATAAGCTTGGCTGACTTGAGCACCGAGGAGTCGATCCTCGTTTCCTCCAGCTTCTTCAGCAGCAGAGCCTTTTCCTCTCTCTTGAGCTGGTGTTCTATGTACTTGTCGAGTCGTTTTTTCTTCTGCCTCGACAGTTTCTCCTGGTGCTGTTGTACAAGGGTCTCTTTCATCTTTCTCTTACGCTTATTCTTTTCCTGATCTGTGAGGACGGCGAGGTCTTTTGGCGCGCCATTTCCGCTGTTTTGGGGCTCTTCAACAACGCCCACGGCTCCATTGGCAATCTTCGAGACCTGCGAGATCTGCTCGTCCTGTTTGGCGTGCTGACCCATGATACCGTGAGGAAGGAGCATATATGATAGAGAGTGAAAAAAAAAAAAAATTTAAATTTTTTTTTTAAGTTTTTGAAATATTTTTTTTTTTTTTTTTGATATTTTTTTTGGTATCTTTTTTGGTATTTTTTTTGGTATTTTTCAAGATATTTTTCAAGATAGTCCCAATATTTTTCTACTTCCCCACAGCTCCAGCGTACAATGAGCATCAGCCCGTCGCAATGGAGCCAGCGGACGCAAACAGCAGCGATGACGATAACTACGGGTCGTTGGACTACCGGAACGTCGACCGGATCCAGCTAGGGAGCTACGAGTTCAACACCTGGTTCGGTAACTCTGCAATATTCATACAAACAGAGCCGGAGATATTGGGGTACCAATTGACGGGAAACAACATCAAACCCTCGACATCAAGCAAGAAGTATACAGAATTCATCGACACGAAGAAGGTGTGGATTGATAAGCTTCATTTCTGTCCGTCGTGCTTCAAGTACACCGATAAGGATGACCAAATCAAAGCACACTACGCTTGTTGTCGTTACAAGACAAGACTCCCCGGTAAGATCATGTACCACGATGGAGTTCATTCGATACGCAAGGTCAAAGGTTCGAGACACAAGCTTTTCTGTCAATGCATGTGCATCTTGGCGAAGTTCTTTCTACACAACAAGTCTGTTTTTTTCAATTTGGATTACTATGATTTTTACATCATTTACAAGAATCTCGATGGAATTGCCACGCCGATGGGTTTCTATTCGAGAGAGTTGCTTTCGTGGGAGGCAAACAATTTATCGTGTATACTGGTGATACCGTGTTATCAGAAACAGAAGTTGGGTACGAAGCTGATTGAGTTTTCGTACCATCTATCAAACTACGAGCAGTTGATCAGTGGACCAGAACGGCCACTATCTCCATTTGGCAAGATCTCGTACTTGCACTTCTGGTCCAAAGTTCTTGCCAGAGAGTTTTTGTATGGGAAACTGTCGACGTATTCGCACGTGACGTTGGAGTTGATGGGCCACAAGACCGGGTTCCGCTCTGAGGACATTATTCTTGCACTGGATTATATGGGGGTTCTCTACGAGACTGGAGAGCGGGAGATTTACATGGATTACTACAGTCAGCGGAGTGAGGACGAGTTTGTGTTTTTGGAGGAGGAGGGGTACAAGGTTTGGGTGGTGAAGTCGGGAATAAAGAGGTGGGTGATTGAGAATAAGGTGAGTGTGGAGGGGGTTTTGAGGGAGGAGTGTTTGATTTTATACTAGCAAATGGCGAGCGAAGCAAATGACGAGCGAGCCATCTGAACGAGCGAGCCATCTGAACGAGCGAGCCATCTGAACGATTGAGCCATCTAAATCACTCGCAATGACGAGCCAGGCGACTCGCTTCGCTCGTCATTTGCTAGACCAATCTGCTATGATTCACTCGCTTGACAATTGCCTCGATAACAAATGGTGTCACTCAGTCAGTCAAAACTCCCACCTGCATCCTCAAAAATGGTAGCAACCAACTTTGAAAAATTAGTTTTAACGAAAAATATCTCTTAATGGTGATGGTTTGTACATGTTTCGGTAACTTTACGGGAGGCGTCAACAGTGTGCGGTAGTGCGAGGACGAGCGAAGCGAGTCATCATCGGGCACTCATGAATGAACCACGAGTTAATCACTCACGAGTTGACCACTCACGACGAGCGAAGCGAGTCAGTCAAGGCGTCTCAGGAGCTTTTCTCATTGTACACTCGCTTGGCTCGTGTGAATCGTTCGTCATTCGTCGTAGTTTCTCACTCACTCACGACTCGCTTCGCTCGTCGTTCGTTCGTTCGTCGCCCGCTTGAAACAACAACTCAATCTCCTCCACCCTTCTCCTCCTCCTCTCCTCATCGTTCATCGCCAACGCCTCGCCCAGCTGGTTCTTCCGCTCCTGAATCTTCAACATCCTCTCCTCAATACTCCCCTCCATGATGAACCTGATCACCTTGACGTTCTTGGTCTGGCCAACACGATGGATCCGGTCGATCGCCTGGAACTCCACCGCATTGTTCCAGTGAGGGTCCAGCAGAAACGCCTTGGAAGCGACCGTCAGGTTCAGCCCAACACCGCCTGCCTTTAAACTCAGCAACAGGATCGAGACCCTATTGTCTGGCCTGTCGTTGGTGAATGCGTTCAGCACCTTCTGTCGTTGCTCCACGTTCAACCGCCCGTCAAACTTGTGCACTTTGAACTCCGACTCCGACCGCGCAAGCTCCTGTTGAACCAGGTCGAGGAAGCTTGTGAACTGAGAGAAGACGATGACATGGTCGTTGGCATTTTCTTCTTTGATCTGGTGGAGGTGGGAGACGAGAGCGTTGATTTTGGATGATTTTCCGTAGGGAGAGAAGGGGCGCACAAAGTAGGTGCGACCCTTCGGGCCCGAAGGGTCCAAAGGATCAGGGTCTGGAGGATCTGAAGGCATTTGCGTGGCCAGAAAAGCGTCAGCGTCCTCGGTCGAATTCTCCGCAAAAGAACCCTTCGGGTCCTTCGGGTCCTTCTGCGGCTTCTGCCTCGTTGGGATCGTCCTGAACAACCTCATCTTCCTTATCCCACCCCTGCAAACCGGACACAAAACCTCGGCTCCCGGATCCCGGCGCTCCTGGAAGTTGAAGTGCTCCATCAGACACCCGAGACAGAAACAGTGCTTGCACTCGGTGATCACACAGGTCTCGATCTCGACCGGGCCCGTGCAGATCGAGCACTCCTCGTCGATGGTCGCCGGATACGCAGCGTAGATGGCGTCTTTGAGAGCCAGCATCTGCTCGGGAGCCAGCTTCTCCCGCTTCTCCTGCTCGTCCAGCTGCTCCAGCAGCGCCACCGCGTCGCTGTCGAGGGTGCTCGTGGAGAGCACGCGCTGCTCCGGACGCGCCTCGCTCTCCTCGTCTGCCGGCGCACGCACAAGATCCATGTGGCAGCACACCTGGCGAAGCCGCAGCAGGTGCGTGAGAATCGACGAGTAGTTCTTCAGAACCATCCCGCTGCGCAGGTTCTGCTCAAACGTGCTCGCAGCCCTCGCCTTGAGCCAGTTGTACATGGCCTCCTCCTTCTCGTTGAACTTGAGCCGCTCGATCGTCACCTCTTTCGTCGGAAGAGTCACCAGCAGGTTCCCGTCGCGGTCGCGCTGGCCCTTGGTGCGCCGCAGCAGCAGCGGGTCCAGCACAGACTTGAGCAGCCCGAACGCCTGTCTCACGCCGCGGCCCGTGTCGAACGGGTCGGTGACGAAATGCTTCCACAGCGAGTGTCTTTTCCACGGCTGCACGTCCAGAAACGACACCAGAGAGTACAGGTCGTCCAGCCGGTTCACCACAGGCGTCCCCGTCAGCACCCAGCGCCGGCTCGCCCCGAGCGAGCACACCGCCTTGGTGGTTTTCGCAGCGCGGTTGCGGATCTGGTGGCCTTCGTCCAGAACAACCCGGAAGAACTTCACCGAAAACAGCCCCACCGTGTTGCCTGTGCGCGAGCACCGCGCCCACTCGCTCTGCACGGTTCCGTACGTCGTCAGCACCACCGTCGGCGCGGTCTCGCTGCACAGCAGCGTCGTCAGGTCGCCCAGCGTGTCGCTGCCGTAGTAGATGTAGCACTTGCGGGAGCTCGAGCCGCTCGCCTTGGCGAACTCGCTCTCCCACTGCGACAGGAGGGTCATGGGAACCACGATCAGCGTGGTGGAGCGCGCGTAGCGGGCGCGGCGGGGACGCACGAGCGAGCGCAGCGAGTGGGCGGACGAGTCGTCGTCACACACTGCACCGCCACCGGCACCGCCACCCTCGCCCTCACCAGCCTCACCGTCCCGTGGACACGACAAAACCAGCCCCAGCGTCGTGATCGTCTTCCCCAGCCCCATCTCGTCCGCAAGAATCCCGCCAGCACACGTCGACCGCATCAGCGGCCGCTCGTGGCAGCACGCCCCCGTGTACACGTTGAAGAAAAACGACCCGTCGTCCCGCCCCGGCCACCGGTACTCCTTCCACAGCGGAACCACAAAGCCCTCGGCCGTCTTGCTCATCTCCTCGAGCCGCGCACGCTCCGCCGCGCCCACCGTCCCGTTGTTCGCTCCGATCCGCCCGTACTCGCCCTCCCGCCGCAGCATCCAGCTCAGCCCCTGCCGCTGGTACGGCCGCAGCTCGAGCGCAAAGTCGTCCGGATACGTCTCGGGGAGCTCCGACGAGTCTGTCTCCGTCGACCGGTACAGGTTCTTGAGCTGGTTCAGCGAGAGCGTGGCCTTCGTGTCCGTGCCCTGTTCCGTCTGCGCTGCTTCCCAGACGCGCTCCACGTCGTTCATGTCGCTCGCGTCGGTCGCGTCGATTGCGTCGGTCGCGCCGTCCTCGAGGTCCTCGACCTCCGTCGGCTCCTCGATCTTGCGCACACGCAGCAGCTCAAACAGCGCAGACAGACACTCGCGTCGCTCGCCAGAGTCGCCGCCCCCGCCGCCCCCGCGGTGCAGCGCCAGCACAGAGTCCAGCGCCGCTTCGCCCCCGGAAAACGCCTGGTCCGTCAAAAATGCCTCCATTCTGACCACAAACGTGTCGCCCGTGCGCAGACGAGCGTCCGCCATGAACGCCACGCAAACCTCCAGCTCGACGTCGCTCCCGGCCAGCAGCGGCGCCAGAACCTTCGCCACCGCCTCATTCACCCTGCCGATCTCCCGCAGCCGCGTGCTGCCGTCCTTCAGTTGCTCCACTGTGTTCACATACACTACTCTGTTGTTCTCCGGGTTCTTGCTCAGATGCACACGGTCGCCCTCCCTCAGCCCGCCAAACACGTACCGCGTGCACCAGCAGTTCACCTCCATCGCCCCGACGTACCGCGTCCACGACACGTTGCTGTTGGTGCTGGCGTGCGCCCGTTTCTGTCTCTTTTGTGCGTCTCCGTCCCCAGTCGCCGTGCGTTTGCCGTGGCCGCCGGCGTACTCCGCGGCGCGGTCCAAGTAAGCGTTTGCAGCCAGCATGAGCCGGTTCGGCTCCCCGTGGAACTCCTCGTACAGTTTCGCCGCCGCCTCCGCGCTGATGTCAGAGAACATCGCTCCGATCTCCGAGTGGAAGAGCACCAAGTCGCTCTGCCCGCGCAGCGGGCTCGGTGGGTCCTGTGCGCGCAGCGCGGTCTTCCCGCTCTGCGCGCTCGGACTAGCGTGCGCACTCGGCGTCTGCCCGTGGTCAAAGAACGGTTTTCGGTCCACCATGCTTGGAGAGTTGGATTCAACAAGAGAGGAGGTTGAGTGAAAAATTTCAGAGAGCGATAAATATGACGCCAAAAGCGTGATTCGCGACGCGAAATGAGTAAATGGCGAGCGAACGACGAGCGAACGACGAGCGAACGACGAGCGAAGCGAGGAGTGGGTGAGTCCTGAGTGAGTCCTGAGTGAGTTGTGATCATCTTTTTGATCATCACTCACCACTCTGATCACCGCTCGTCGGTGATCATTACTTCGATCGTCGCAAGTTTGCTGGCTCATACTCGCTCCTTATACTCAACAATCAGTTTACTCGCCTCGCTCTTCATTCCGTACACGAGCAAAAGGTCGAGGGGTACTAAATGGCTCGCTCCGCTCGCCGTTTACTCATGACTCGCTCGTCGTTATGACTTGGCTTACTATATACATACGAGCGGACGAAATCACCGACGTCGTCCTACATGATTCCCTCGCTCATCGTCATTTCTTGCTCGAGCGAAGCGAGAGGGAGGTGATGGGCGAATTATCACCACTGACGAGTGGTGATCAGAAAAATGATCACCGCTCACTCACTCCTCGCTTCGCTCGTCGTTCGCTCGTCATCACCTAATCACCACTCCCCACTCCCTCAAAACAAACGCAATTCCACTCAAAACCCCCTCATACACCACCAACACCAGCAAACTCATCCCCGCCGTCGAGTCCAGCGTGTTGTACGCCATGTTCACCACCCCCGTCAGCACGTTCGCAAGCAGGAACAGCACCAGACTGTTGCTGTTCACGTCCATCAGCGACTGCGGCACAGAGTTCTCGTAATTCAACGCCGCCTCCGCTAGTCCTGCCGTCGCCACCGTCTCGTCGTCGTCCTCACCAGCAACGAGCTCGTACTCAACATCGCCCCACACAAACGTCTGCACCAGACTGTACCCGAGCAAAAACGAACAGTTGTAAGCAGACACCCAGATCACATACAGCGCGTTCGCCATCCGACGCGAGACTCCGTAAACGTAGCTGGTGTCGATCACAAAGTACAGCACCTGGTAAACAGTCGCCATCAGCACAAGCGCCTCGGTCGGCTTCACCGTCAGCAGCCTATTCTTCGCTCCTTTCACCAGGTCCTGCTTCCTGAACCCAGCAGTCACGAGGTTCGATCCAGTCGGAAACAACGGCAGCAAAATGTACCCAAGAGCGTATCCGTTGAGGAAGATGGCCATGTAGCCCACCAGCGAGAACAAGCCTTCCTTGTTCTGCGAAACCAGGTCGGTTCTCTCGTGCTGGACAATGTACTCCAGAGCCCCGTACTTCACCAGAGCCACCTCGTAGCCAAACATCAGCAGCAGACTGAACGCCAGCGGCGAAACCACGTGGATCAACGGGTACAGGACGTTCGCCAGCAGCGGAACCATGCTCAGAGTGAAGAAAAAGTTCCAGTGTTTGCCGTACTCCGCCAGATGCTCCTGGTAATCGAGCGACTTCACGCTCACCAGTCGAACCAGCCCCAGACCTATCAGCGGAATCGAGCTCTTGAGCGACCCAACCACGTTTCTCGCATAGCTGTAGTTGCCGGCGAAGTTCTGTCTCAAGATTGACCGCGAACTGATGAGTCCCATGGAAAACACAAACGACCCGACTCCGAGGTCCATCAAACTCGTTCCCCACGTCTCCACCTTGGCAAACCGTCTGGGGAACACACGGAAGTCCACGGCCAGAATGCAGATGCACGTGATCACCATCATCTGCGCGCGATAGACCGTGATGTACGACTTGAACGGCAAGAACTGCTTCAACGACAGCTTCTCAGGGTTGATTCTGAGCACCTGTTTCTTGGACTCCTTCGACTTGCCGAACAAGACACACACAAGGGGGACCACGTTCAGCGCAGTCAGCAGGCCAATGTGGTTCGCGTACGCCGTCACAGACAGCAGCAGGTTGTTCCAGTTGACCAGGAAGTCCAGAACCACGCTGAACACGTCGTTCTTGCGGTCAAAACAACTGGTTTTCTTCTTGAGCACCGACCAAACCAAGTACGAGGTCAGCGAAATCGACGTGACAACGTATATGTCGTACGTCGAGCCGCCCGTCAGGCCCGTGACAAACTCTTCTTTCCTGTCTTTGAGGGACGTCATTGGGTGCAGAATTGGTGGCGAAAGGCTGTTTGGATTGGTTGTTCTGCAGTGGGGTTCCTGTTGTACTTGTGTGTTTTAATTTTTTATTTTTTCTTCTTCTTCTCTGATTCTTGCTCACCCTTCTCGACGCGTCGATCGACTTATCCGACGAGAGAGCTATCGCCACAAAAAAATTAATAGATATACTTGTAGACATGCAGCATATCGGAACAGAGGCTACCCGTTCCATCCCAGTCACCCCCCACCAAAATGCCGCCCGTCTCAGAAGAGGTACGTGCAATTGGCTCCCGCGGTCATTGTCTCCGTCTACTAACACCCGCAGGTCCACTTCAAAATCGCACTCAAAATGTCCTCCACCAGACTGGACTTTGAGATAGATCAAATGAAACGTCGCAACAAAAACACCCTGTTCAACCTCTCGAAAGAGCTGCAGTCTCTCTCGCAAACGTCGGGCCCGAGCTTCGACAGGGCGCTCGCTCTCATCCGCATCAAGCTCTCCAAAGTGATAAACGACGACAATCTGATCGACCTGTACGAGGTGCTGCTCATCGACTGCATGACGCTGCTTTCGCGCCTCAACCAGCTGGTGAGCAAGTCGGAGGACGAGAACATTGTGAAAATCGTGAGGAAAATGATGTTTTTGAACGGGTACGTGAACCTGAAGGACTACAAGAAGCTGGTGGCGCTTCTGGTTGCCAAGTACGGCAAGCCGTTCTACGAGGAGAGCATTGCAGACTACGACGACAAGGAGGTGATCAAGAAGTGCAGGAACGAGAACGTGGATGAGCTGATCGATCTGTACTTGAAGGAGGTGTGCGATGCGTACGGCGTGGATCTATACGGGGAGAAGAAAGCCGAGGAGACCGGGAAAGCCGAGGAGGTCGAGGAGGTTCAGCAGGTCGAGGAGGCCGAGGACCCCCAAGAGCCCAAGAAGCCCAACCCGTCGAGCTCGTCCATCGACGACCTCAAAAAGAGATTCGAGGCCCTCAAAAAAGTCTAAACTTGACCCTCCCTACGCTGTACTATAATGAACACGATAATCTATAAGAACATAAAATAACAGGACCGAAAAAATTAACCAGATCGAGAGAATTAAATCAAAAAGTCGTTAAAATAAATAGATGAGTCGTTATTAACCATCTCGCTGTGATTCCCGTAGAAAAGAGCTCTCTTGTTCAAAGCAGCCTTCTTTTTCGTCAGTTTCGATGGAGCTCCGTAGCCGTACTTCAAGTCGTCCACCAGGGCCAAGTTGATTTTGTCGTGGTTGTATCTGTACTCAAACTTCTTGATCTGAGAGATGGAGTGTGCTGGGTCTGCTGAGTAGCTGTTTACCGTCTTCTCCTTGTCTTCTGGGTGCGCAGATTGTTCCTCCAGATTCAGAAACTCGTCCAGAACCACATCCTGCTGGGTCTCGGTGGTGAGCGAGTTGTCCTGGGGCTTGCCGTTGGCTTCGGCCGAACTCTCTTGTTTCTTGTTCATGAGCAGACGGAACGACGAGGTCTCGGAGATCAGGTGACAGTCTGCCTCGGAGTCCTGTTGGTCCTTCTGCTGAGGCTGCTGCCTCACTCTGATTGGAGAGAAACTCTTCATGTCCACGGCGTCGTGGCTGAAGAACTCGCTCTCGTGGTGGTTCACCACGATCTGGTCGTTCAACTTCAAAAACTCATCCTCGTGGCTGTCGCTCTTGAGCTGTCTGATGATGCGGTCGACTTGCTCGAGGCCAGTCGTCATGGACTCCATGCTGGTTGCCGCAGAGCACATGTCGTTGCTGGTCTCGATCCTTTTGATGTAGTTGTACTTGGGCAGCCTGTCCTCGAGAACTTCCTCGTCCTCCGACGACGAGAGACTGAGGAAGTCGTCGATGAGGCCAGAGTCAGACTGTTCAGACTGCTCAGACTGCTCAGACTGCTCAGATGGCTCAGATGGCTCCAGTGCCGTGTGCAGCGTCTCCTCCTCGTCGAAAGCAAACGTCCCAAAGTTGGTCACCTCGTCGAGCTCTTTGGCACGCAGGAGATCCAACTGGATGAGCCGGCTCTGTCTCTGGAGTTTCATTTCACTGTGGAGATCAATCGTGGTGGCGGAAGGGTGGGTGAAAAATGGCTGTTGGTTGATGATGTTGGAGAAGTTGAAACGCAAATCGCGCTTCGAAACTGATCGCTGCTGTGCAGACTCCGACTCGTCGCCGTCGTCTTCTGGGCCTGACGAGACCGACGACAGGTCGTCGGCGTCAAACAGGTCCTCGAGCTCGTTCTCGTTCTCGTGGTCGTGGTCGTGATCGACCTGCGACGACAACGTTGTGGCGGCGGTGGCGGTGGTGTCCAGACGCACCCTCTTGATCTTATTTATCTCCAGATCAGCTGGGCCTGTGAATCTCTTTTTCGACTGCTTCTTGACAGCAGGAACGGCCGCAGCCGTCGTCTTGCTCTTGGTGGTGACGGTCATTGTGGGGGGTTGCGACGCGGAACGGGTATTACAGTGCGAACTAGATGTACAGGTGGCGTAGGACGGGTGGAATTGACAGACGTATGGAATGGATGGGTGGAATGGATGGAATGCGATGCTGAGCAGTGTGATATGTGACAGCTGGATGTGACTTGTGGAATCGCAACCGACTATTCTGACCTGTTTGCAATTTTCTTTTGCTCACAGAATTGGCCACCAGAAACTGTCCGCCAGCTGTTTCCAGTATCTTCCCTATATTAGCTGCTCACAGCAGTGACATGAAATAAAAAAAAAGAGAAAGAAAAAAAAAAAAAAAAAAAAAAAAAAAAAAAAAAAAAAAAAAAAAAAAAAAAAAAAAAAATAAAAAAAAAAAAAAAAAAAAAAAAAAAAAAAAAAAAAAAAAAAAAAAAAAAAAAAA